>BLKR01003843.1:0-128771 GCA_011170035.1 Teleogryllus occipitalis
CATGACTACGAACTACAGGAACAGGCTTTGTTTCTAGAATATTCCACTGTTCTTTCACGATAAGGGAATTCTTGGTATTTCTGGATCTTTGCCTGATACACTGCCGTAAGATTGCTAGTATCGACGACTATCATATCCAGAAACCATCCCTTTTTGCTGTTTTTATCCCAGAGTGTTATGTCAGGTGTGTTGTTGTGCACTGTTCGATCTGTCAGTACATTTCGGTTCCAATACAGCTTATTGCTGTTGTTTTCACGCACATTTTTGGGATATACTTGTAATATGGTGTATCATGTCATGGTGCTAAACCACATATCGTGAAAAGTAGGGCATGGATAATCCGTCCCACCATATCATGTCTGTTGTTATACTCTGTAGGGGCTAGTACACTACAGCCTGAGATAATATGCTGAATAGTCTCGCTACATTGGCAACAGGCCCGACAATCATGAGAGGGCGCGCACACACACACACACACACACACACACACACACACACACACACTCACACACACACACTCACACACTCACACACACAAGCACACACACACACACAACATCAATACACACATATATATATATATATATATATATATATATATATATATATATATATATATATATATATATAGATATCCAATATTGAGCCATGTGTACGACACATCAGCGTCGACATTGGAATTGGCTACTTCAGCTGGATATCTACCGTGGATTGCCTTCTGCTTCCATGGCTCCATCTCTCGGTCGAAGGATGGTTGCTGGAGTTCAATTACATCTTGCCTGAGGCATAACTGCATAAAGTTACCATCTGCATTTCCAAGGACTCAATATCTGTTTTCGACCATTTGATGATCCCAATGCAAATGTAATAATTGGTATTGCGTACATATTAATTGCTGCTGCAAGATTTCGTGAGTTGACAAAGGTTTTGAATATACTTTTCATTCTCTTAACAAATTCCAATTGCATTTTCGCTTTAATTTTGTATGCGCAAACATCTTGTTTTCATGAATTCCTAGATATTTGTAGAGCTCATCTATTTCTAAGGCTCTTATAGTCTCTCTTGACATGGTTTCATGTTCTATTGCGCTGATTAGTTTACCTTTGCTGAAGCTCTGGATTTTACATTTTTCAATACCAAATTGCATTCCTACGTCGATGGAGAATCTTCCGGTGACATGTATGAGCTGAAGTCCATGTAAGGTTCCTGAGTACAGCTTGATATCGTCTATGTACGCCAGATGACTTAGATTATATTTCCCTACGCCTTTCAGTTCATATCCTACTCGCATGATTTCTAACAATAGGGAGACGGTATTCATGGCAAGTCAAAACCAGTATGGACTGAGACTATCACCCTGAAAGATGCCTCTGTGGATTCTTAATGTCTTGGTGACTATTCTTTCATTACTTTATGACTTTACGACATATTTATTTATGTATTGTTTTTTGCCCGTTATCCATTGTGCACATAAGAAATCTTACAATTACGTGGTTAATACCGTACATTTTTCAAACATACAGCAGCCTGTCAAGTGGGACCATATCGAATGCCTTCTTGTAGTCAATAAAGCAAGTATGGTGATTGTGCTTTTGTCACACGTCTCAGACATGATGATACTGTCTTTCACAAGCAGTTCCTTGCAACCCAACGAGCCCTTGCAACAGCCTTTATGGGTCTTCGGGAGAATAGTTTCGTTCGCAATGTTGTTCTATGACTAACTTTAAACAGCTAGTTATGATTTTATATTATGCATTGAGGCAAGTGATTGGTCGAAACTGTCCGGGGTCTGAGGCATTACTTGTTTGGCTTCATGAAGGTGATACCGTCGCACAAAATCGTTGGTAATTCTTCAGGATGGTTCAAATAGTGATTTATGAGCATCAGAATCTTATCGTGTAGAAAGGTCAATCTTTTGATCCAAAAATTATGAAGCCCAACTGGACCAGGTTATTTCCAATTCTGTAACTTGTTAATGACAGCTTTCAGAACATCTATTGATATATCAGAAACTTCCACATCTTTGATTTTGTTTGAGTTGTTTGACACTTCGCTCAGCCAGATGGCATTGGATTGGAAAAGGGCTCTCTGTTGACCATATTTCGGCCCAGTGATTTCTACTGCCGACTTCTCGGGCAGCTTTCTTGTATGAACTTCTCTCCTTAGATTATTGTAGAACATGTTCTGGTTTTTGGAAAAATCGCGGTTGTCTTTTTTCCTTCTAAAGCTTCTGGTATAGCGTCGCAATCGTTGAGAATAGACGCTTAGCTGTTGTTCGAGAATGTCTACAACATCAGTGATATTTCTATTTTCGTTGTTATACTGCGCTTGCATACGATATTTCTTGCTGATTCTCGACACTTTTCTCCTAATGCGAGCCTTTTGACTTCCCTTTGGAATGCTTCTAGAATAGCAATATCAATTCTGAGTTTTTTAATTAGTTCCTCCAGCCGTCTCTTCCAAGGTGGTATGTACTCTCGGTGATAAGCCGGCTGGGTTTCGATAATTTACCACCACTTAACTGAACGACTGTCAGCGCTATAAAATAAATGACTGAGTCAAGTTGTTCATACATTGTAATTTGCCTGACTTCGTTGACAAGTATATATTCATTTGTCAACTTAGTTAAAGTGGCTAGTTTTGTTGAGTTGTGTTGCCTTGGAATTTTAGGTCTAAAGTGAGGAGCAAATCCCCAATACGTTGCTTTTTCCTGTTCATATTGTTCTTCAAGTTGTTCAATTAATCGGACATCAGAGATGACAGTGCCAATGTGTTGGAATCTAAATCTGTGTCTGTTATTCAGAGATTACATTGTCTGACTCTGGAGTTTCATGTCGTTGCATTTCTGCCCGGACTTCGGCCTTCATTTCCTGTATTCGAATGTAGGAGACATACTTTCCAGAACTGTAAATTAATGCTCTTCGATCAACAAGATAATGTTCCGTAAGATGGGATAGTAATAATAATAATAATAATAATAATAATAATAATAATAATAATAATAATAATAATAATAATAATATTATTATTATTATTATCATAAATATTATGTTTATTATTATCACTTGTAGAGATTCCGAAATAATTTAATTTATAATGTGATATCTAATGTTTATTTTTTACCATTCTTCTCGTTAAAAGCTCTGATAAACGAACTCATTCACAAAACATTTCTTAATCTGGAGACAGCTAAAGGAAAACATGGAAAAATCCCCAACACTTAGCTTTTTCGTGTTCATATTGTTTAGCATGTACTGAAGAAATCGTCTCGAGTTTCTGGTCTAACCCGACTTGATAGTATTAGGATTAAGATAAAGTGTAATGAAGATAAATTACATCAGTTCTATTGTGAGGGCGGTGAAGTTTTAAAACAGATGTAAGAAACCAACGTGGTGTTGTTGAATTTTGTGACTAATTGTATCGCCAGATGGTGTTTCGATAGCACCAAATTCTGCCGTGATATTCAAGTGATACATCGTTTTTGTTTATTTTCCATTTCTTAAGGATACGTCTGATGCGATTTTTTTAATCTTAAGTAATTATTTCGAAAAAAATGTGTTTTTAAATACACTCTAATTGTATTATGAAATGGTAATACTATCCGGTGATATGTTTGACTTTCATTGTATAGTGATTTAGAGTTCTTCCTTCAAAATTAGTGGTCTCGGTCCTTAAATAATCTTGTATGTCTGGCTTCATATTTAATACCATTATTACAATGCATCACTACCTGGAAGTTCTTTTTCACTTTGAAGTGATTTGGAAATTTCTATAAAAATTGTGAATTCTTAATAGTGTAATACCATATCCTAGTTGGATGTATCTTCTTCACTTTTATGCAGTGGTCGGTCATAGCAACTTTATAGTTCGCTGTATGGTACTTTGATTTCTGAAGCAGGACCAAAAATATCAGGACCGAAACAGAATATATTGTAATATTTTACTAATTTGACATTGTGTTAATGCTATTTTTAAAAGATTTTCAAGTACAAATCTTCGCTCACGGCCCTAGTTGTTAATATTAATGTGAAGGTACAAACAAAAAGCTATACATCTGTATATTTTGTTTTTATGAGTTAATATATTTTTTTCATTAATCATGAATAATATTAACTTGTTAGGTACGATACGTCCCTAGAAAACAAAGGAAACACAGAGTTTTTTTCTAGTATGTCGGGTCACGAACAATCTAATGCTCCCGATTGCCTTGATGTTGGTTCCATCATCTGCGCTCGCAGGGTAGCGTACGTTTTGCGTCGCCGCCACCGGCGCCGCCGCCGCCGCCGTCGGCGCTGCCCTCGCCGTGTCGGTCGCGCGGCGTGGCCTTCTATCTGATAATGCCTCTGGTGATCCCGCAGCCATTGGCAAACGTCACCGCAGCCAGCCGGCGGCGTAGAGGCGCAAGCAGAGATGGCGGAGCTGGAAGTGGAGTCGGAGGCGGAAGCGACCACGCCTGCCACACACAGCGCTCTCGCGACCCCTCCCGCTCGCAGACGCCGTCCGCGCCCGCGTTCCCGCCCCCGCCCCCGGCTCCGCTTCCACCCCGCCGCCGATGCCGATGTACCGCCCTCTGTGGCTGCCAATACGGGAATTAGGGCCGCTGGGAACTTGGAGCTCCCCGCCCCGCCCCTCCACGCCTTGCTTCGCTGTGCCACGCGCAGAGGCGCATCGGCCCGGGAGCCATGCGAAGCGATGGTGGCGGGGCGGGGCGGGGCGGAGCGGGGCGGGGCGGAGCGGGGCGGGGCGGGGCGGGGCGGGGCGGGGCGGGGCGGGGCGGGGCGGAGCGAGACGGGGCGGGGCGTAGCGTTGGTGACGGTGCGGGGCGGGGAGGGGAGGGGCGGGGCGGGTAAGGGCAGAGCAGGGCGTGGCGGAGCGAAGGTGGGCGGGGCGGGACGTGGCGTGGAGAGTGCAGGACGGCGCGCAGGGTGTGGGACGAGGCCGTGCCGCGGAGCACGGAGCAGAGAACAGAGTAGATGTGGCCTATGCAATTTTTATAACGTTTTAAGCAATGACACCTTTACAAATATAATGTAATTAATTTTTTACATTTAAAACGTTTAAGATTATTTTGCTGATTTTATTCCATTTTGCCTATCTGACAGACTCATACATTATTTGCTGTGAAAATTAAAATCAAAATAATTCATTTTAAAAATCAGACACTAGGCGAGTCTACATTTTCTGATAATTTTGTGCTACTCTTTTAAAATTTATTTTAGGGTCCAGTGTTGACCCTCTTCCGCCAACACTATTTTCCGACGAGCGGAATAGAACTGAGGAGCGACTGATATATTGCGCAATAACAACATATTTTTCGGATAATGGAAGGATTTCAAGCGAAAAACGTGTCGTGGAGCTCTAATGTCTATAACAGATGCATGCATGAAGTGTATGAACTGCCGAATCAAAATGCGGAGTTTCTAACATCTAGTAAGTTCGTAGGTACAATTTCTTGCAAACAAATACAATCTTGCCTTTCTTCACCAAAATATCTCCCTTATAAAATGATAATTTCATCAGATTTGAAATAAATTTTTGTTTTGGTCAGAAGAAATATTTCAAGCTCTAATTGTATGACAAGTCTTAATGCCCAATATCCATCGCATTTATCATCTAAAACTCTTTCAAGAATATTCATAATTTAGATTCACCCCATCGATATTAAAATAGTTGAAAACATCGCGTTTTTCCGCTCAGCGGAATATTCAAGGTCTCAATATGATTTCCGAATATCAGATTCGTCGGGTTGATCTTGTAATTTTCCTTACAGACCTTGTTGGGTGGCACGTTGGTGTGGCCTATTCTCTTCTTTCTCTTAAAACACACAATCACACTATCACCTCACAACACCAACGGTGATTTTCGTTAATTATATGCAGTACATGAAATTAACTGCAGACGTATGTGAGGAAAATCTCTAATGGACCCTCCCCCTTAATAAAATTAGTGGTGCTAAAACAGCACACACTTTCTTGCTGGTATTCTCACGCAAAATTACGCGAAAAGATCTCAAATTTTCGAAAAATTGTACTTGAACGTATTTCTAAATATATTTTTAAAGAGATTTTATTGAGAGAAAAATCGCTCTCTTAATAATTGTAGAAAGTCGCCGAAAAAAATTGAATTTTTGCAATCCGAATTTTCAGTGATAATAAGGCCTGCACTAGGCCTTAGGCGCCCTTCAAACTATCCAACAACAAAATGTACTGAAAAGTGATAGAGACATTTTTTGAAAAGTTTGAAAATTTCCCAGGGGCTTCATGTAAAGTACCCCCAAATTTAAAATATTGGTTTCAAATTCAAGGGGCCCCAACATCAGTATGAGTTATTGGAGAATATCAATTTTGGAGAAAATCGGTTGTACGGTTTGGCCGCTAGCGGAGTTCTCACACGGACAGACAGACGTTTTGCCGTCATTCAATTTTTCGGTATCAAGGATCACAAAACATGGATTCTGGTAAGCACGCACTAGAGAATTTTTTTCTTAGAGGATCGTTTTTTCGCGCAAGATTACATTACTTTCTCTCTACTGCGTAAGCGGTAGGCGGAGTGTAAAGAAACAGTAACTATTATTATTTTTACTTCGGTTACTAAATTGTTAATTTTACTATCGCCTGTTTTTTAAACTCCAACAACGCATTCGTTTGCTGTGTAGAAAAGCTCTGATGACCCCAGAGATATAGAAAATCAGTAATTGAATTCATATGTAATACATTTCACCAATAATTCATAACGTGAATGTGTGCTGTAGTAATTTTCATGTGTGAATAATATATTTGTATATCAGAACCACTACTCTTTGCTCTACTCCTAGCATTTATGGCGCTGTTTTAATTAGTATCGTGTGATGTATATTGATGTATGTTATGATGAAATTTCGTTAATTCGTGGAAAACAGATTCAGTGTGAATCAATCTAAAATATTGATTTCCCTGGCTTAATTAGAGTCTTTTGCGAGTAAATTGCTCGAAATCTCTCATAAATCTTTTACTCTTCTATTACGGGCTTGTCATTGCCGTTTCATACCAATCGGGACAAGCGGGGTTCACCCTTAATCCAAATTCAAACAGTTGGTTGAATTATCTACGTCCTAGCGTAATCAGTAAGGTTTCAGTATTCGCAGATTCCTAAATAGTAATATCGTGGGTGCATTTTCTTTTATTTATTTATGTACAAGTATTTATTTATTTAACACTGAAACGAGTTAAAATTGCATGTGCCACGAGTGAAGAGAGTATCTTATACATGTACGAATATTAATAATAACATACCGCGAGCGGTAGCTAAGTGCATCAACTGGTGACACTGCAGCACCTCTGACCGGGAGGTCCTAGGTTCGAGTCCTGACGGCTGCATGATTTTCGACATCAGCTTTTCAGCTGGATGTCGCTGTGTGGAAGAGAATTCCAGCGGTCGGCTTCTCTCATCGGTAGTTTTCCGCGGATTCTCCGATCAACACCAGGCGAATGCCGGAGCAGTACCCTAACAAACAGTCCACGGACCGCGCGCGATCTTTTCTTCCTCTTTCTTGTCCTATCTTCTCTCCTTATACACACACACACACATGCACTTATACTAACATGCACTACCCTACCACATTTTCCGGGAGACCGGCCGGGAGCTTAGAGATTGTCCTGGCTGGGGCGGTGCCCCGCTGGTGGGAGAGTGCTGGTTAGGGGGAAACCGCGCTAGGCGACGGTAGGTCGGCGCTGAATCTCGCCATCCAGCGGGGGAAGATCACGCCATCTCCCGAAAAAGAAAAAAAATACACGAACTACACTTACGGGACTAATGACCTAAGCTGTTGACGCGCCCGGTATTACTAACCAACCAACCAATACTAACAATAATAATAATAATAATAATAATAATAATAATAATAATAATAATAATAATAATCATAATAATAATAATAATAATAATAATCATAATAATAATAATCATAATAATAATAATAATAATAATAATAATCATAATAATAATAATAATCATAATAATAATAATAATCATAATGTTTATATATTTAAGTGAACGTGCATTTATGTTTTCGCGAGGAGAGGCTTGAGAGCTGTTTGAGAAGGCTTGAGAGCTGTGCGAGGAGCGCGATCGTACGCGGCGGCGGAGCCTCCCCCTCCAGCGTTGTTTCTCCAGACGTGCGTGCGCCGCCAGGGGCGGAAGTGGGGCGGGTGCAGGGGCGGCGAGGAGAGGAGCGGAGCGGAGCGGAGCGGAGCGAGGTTCGCCTGCGCGAAAGGCGCTCCCTAGGGAAAGTTGCGCGGACTTAGGTGAATGGCAGGTCAATTAAAAAATGGCTCCTCCGCTGGGCGGATCGGGGCGAGGCGGGGCGGGCAGGGCAGCGTTGCATAAGTGATGCGCGGGCGGCGTGCGGGCGCGTGGGTGGGGCGTGGGCGGGGCGCGGGCGAAACCCAGGGGGCCTGGAGCCGCGCGCCGCAAGAGAGCGGGACTGCGGCGAGGGCGAGGGAGGGGAGAGGAGGGGCGGCAGCTGGGATGATGGAATGGCGGTGCACGACGAAAAGTTGTTTCCCCGTGGGAGGCGCTGCCAACGGCGGTTACGTCCGGTCGAAATTGCATGATCGTGTGGCTGGGCGCTCGCCCGCCGCCTTCGCCCGCGCCCTTCACTACTGCCCGAGCACCCTCCGTCTTCCGACTCCCCGTCACGCTCATTCCGCGGCCTCCACTCTCCTCACTTCCTCCCTGTGCGCTTCGTTCCCGCCAGAGCCATTTGGATCCAGTCGCGTTCCTGCCTCGCTTGCCGCCTTCCATTCCCGATTCTTGCTACCGCACCTCCCAACCCGTTCTTCTGCGCCCTCTCCGCCGGCCCGCCTCTTCCCACCGCCAACGCTCCTGGGGCCGCCTCCGGTCTGCCCCCGGCTCGCCCCCGGCCCGCCCCCGGCCCGCCACAAGCCCGTCCCCAGACCGCCCCCGGCCCGCTCCCAGCCCGACTCGCCTCTGCCCCTTCCCCGCCCCTCCCCCGACCCGCCCCCGGCCCGCCCTTGGCCCGCCTCCGACCCACCCCAACCGCCCCCGGCCCGCCTCCGACCCGCCCCCGGCTCGCCACCACCTCGCATCGCGTGCAGGGGCGGTCTTCGAGTCCCGGCCGCTCCGCCCGGGCGGGCGCGGAGCACGCGGAGGGCGCCCTGGGACGAGGTGGGGGCGAGGGCGTCGCCTGGACGAGGCCGAAGGCGGAGGCGGTCCCGAGGGCGAAGTCGTCAGTGCAAGACGGGAGCGGAGTCACAGACGGGGTGGATGCTTGGGAAAAACCACAGACGGAGGCGGAGGCGGGAACGGACATGGAGCTTCGTACCTCGGCTCCGCTAAGAAGCGCTACATTTCAAACAAATTTCTTCGGGTTAACGTTAGTATCGTTTAAGTTTGACATTCGAACACAATATGATGCCGCCAGTAACCAATCTGCAACAGCGGTCTCTTGTTTGCTATGAGGCGAGGATGTTGCTTTCTAATCTCCATTAATCTCTCCCGCTGTCGTATTTCTGATTCTGAGACTTCGCTAACTGTACCGGGTCAGTGTTCACGACATCCAGTAATGGTGTTGTTTCTTAAATTCGTTGGCAATACCGTTGACCGTATTGTACGGTGTGACAATTACCTTAAAAATATGCCCTACTTATTGGGCTTATTGTTAGAAATTCAAGTAAACTGGGCGATTAAAACGGTTTTTGGGGTTACATACGTATGTATACAAACTTGTATACACATTTTGCGTAACAAACAGGACGCATTCTTAAGACTGTAGCCGGCTTCAAAGCCACGGTCCGCGCGGATATTCACCGAAGTATATAAACAAAAAAGAAATGACTCTGAAACAATAGAAATATCGAATACACGATGTAGTCGTTTCTCTCACAACTTTGAAAAGCTTATCTCCTACTTCTGGAAACACCTAAGCCAGCGCAGTGCAAGAACGGTGTCTTCCTCGCCTGGATGTGTCATCTCTAGCAGTGGCCTTGATTGCGAAGACTGCCGCGTGTGGTGAGGGGGCGGGACGGGGGGCAGGCGGGGACCGTCCGCGTCTCCCGGGGAATCAGCGCGGCCAATCAGCGCGGACGCTGCATCGGCACCGATTCCGCCGCTTCATTTCTCCGCGCGGCTGGATGGAAGTGACTGGCGCGGGGCACGGAGGGATGGGCGTGGCCTAGTAGGACAGGAGGTGCAGCGATTCTGCTAAAGATGGTGAAACGACGAGAGAGCGTGGCGTGGCGTGGCGTGGCGTGGCGGAGCGTGACGTGGTGTGGCGTGGCAAGGCGTGGCGGAGCGTGGCGTGGCGTGGCTGACGTGGCACGTATCTCCCCACTAGTAAAGCTGCTCTTATGGCGATCTGCATGTAGAGTGGCGAGAGGGTCCATCCCATCGAGAGCGACGTAAACACGTGTCTGCCGGGGAGGGGCGAGGGGCGAGGGGCGAGGGGCGAGGGGCGAGGGGCGAGGGGCGAGGGGCGAGGGGCGAGGGGCGAGGGGCGAGGGGCGAGGGGCGAGGGGCGAGGGGCGAGGGGCGAGGGGCGAGGGGCGAGGGGCGAGGGGCGAGGGGCGAGGGGCGAGGGGCGCGAGGGGCGAGGGGCGAGGGGCGAGGGGCGAGGGGCGAGGGGCGAGGGGCGAGGGGCGAGGGGCGAGGGGCGAGGGGCGAGGGGCGAGGGGCGAGGGGCGAGGGGCGAGGGGCGAGGGGCGAGGGGCGAGGGGCGAGGGGCGAGGGGCGAGGGGCGAGGGGCGAGAGGCGAGGGGCGAGGGGCGAGGGGCGAGGGGCGAGGGGCGAGGGGCGAGGGGCGAGGGGCGAGGGGCGAGGGGCGAGGGGCGAGGGGCGAGGGGCGAGGGGCGAGGGGCGAGGGGCGAGGGGCGAGGGGCGAGGGGCGAGGGGCGAGGGGCGAGGGGCGAGGCGCGAGGGGCGAGGCGCGAGGGGCGAGGCGCGAGGGGCGAGGGGCGAGGGGCGAGGGGCGAGGGGCGAGGGGCGAGGGGCGAGGGGCGAGGCGCGAGGCGCGAGGCGCGAGGCGCGAGGCGCGAGGCGCGAAGCGGGACTGGCCGCAAAGAGACGAACGCCGCCCTCGGACATTGATTCGAGGTAGCGAATGAAATGTACAGAAGATGTTTTCGCAGCGGTTGGTAGCAACGAAGAGGCAAAGATGGAATGAGAGCGCCGGGTGCGGAGCGCGAGCGCTGCGAGGAGGCTGACGTGAAGGGCCGGAGGAGATGCGGGGAGGCGCAACTGGAAGACGGATGCAGCGACGTCCTAAATATCGGGAAAGGCAACAGGTAGTGGCTGTTGGGGAGAGGCCTGGATGCGAGAGCGGCGATGATTGATTGATTTTTCCAGGCGTCCAACTGCTACGATCATTAGTCCCGTTAACGCAGAAAATGTTTAAACTAGGGAGGTGACGGTGTTCTTCGCCCGCAAAATGGTAAGATCTGGTGCCGACTTGCAGGGGCTCACCTCCTCAGGTATCTCCCCTAGCGGGCACCACCTCAGCTGAGACATATTCTTACTCTCAAAACAAACTCTCCCCGAGTGGTCTCCCGACATGTGTGGTAGTGCTGTGCTTGTGCGTGTAAGTGTAGGTGTAAAGAGAGAGGAGAGGACAAGGAAGAGGAAGGGGAAATTGTGTGAGATGCGGAAAAAATTTCGAACTTTTGCAATTTTCGGAAAATCAGGGTTTTCAAGGAATATGAGACCTGTATCATTCTCTTAAACGTTGTTTACATTGTTCAACAATAAAATTTAATAAAAAACGATGAAGGTATTTTTTTGAAAATTTGGAAAATGTCCCGGAGGTTTTATATAAAATGATCGCTCAAAAAATAAAATATCTGGTTTGGAGAAAATAAAATAATAATTTTGGAGAAAGACAGTTGAATGGTTTAGCCGCTAATGTTGTTCACAGCCGGACGGACAGACAGATAGAGACGTTTTGCCATTTCAATTTTTCAGTATCAAGGACAAAACATAGATGCTGGCTATACCACGTGTTAGAGATTTGATTCCTAAATCGAGCCGCTGGATTTATCCCGTTTTTCGTCACCAATGCCATGTAATAAGTGTATGTCGAATATTCGCCGTTTTCCGCGCAGCATTACTTAACTTTCTCTGTACTCTGTAACGAGATAGTCAAAAACGGAAAACTACCTATCAGAGCAGCCGGCCTCAAGAATTCTCCTCCTGGCAGTGGTTCAGTTCAGCCTAACTAGATCGTGAGATAAAACCGCCACCGTCTGGATTCGAACCCTAGGGCCTCCTGTTCACAGTCGCTGCAGAGAACGCCGACGGGGGCTCATGAACGCAGAGATCAGGATGTACAGAGATCGGATGATTGGGGGAGGCGGGTGGTTGGTGACGGGAGTCTGCGCAGCGAGGTCACGTGGCAACGGCTGTACCCAACGCTCCCGCGCTCACGTCGCCGCTTCCCTCTGCTCGATCGGCGCTCGGATTGGCGCCCAGCGCTTTCTATAGCGTATCGAGATTGACGTCATCTCTCTGAATACTCTCGTGCGGGGACGTCATAGAAATCTCGGCGATGTGATATGATAAACACACCAGTCTGATACATATAGGACCGGTCTAAAGGTAGCTTTTACTGAAATAAGATTAGAACTCGCAAAATATTCCGGAGCGGCAGACTTTGAGACGTTCCGAGGGCGCCGACCGCAAAGGCTGAATGATGAGAGCTGATTTTGTTGCGCAAATGGTGCTAGATTCAGTTCACTCAGTCTCCGGAACGTATTCAGTGGTGAACATGGTCGGCGAACATGTCAGAGGAGCTGTAGGTCTTTGGCGAAAATGCCTCGCCATCTTCGTCATGGTTCCCTATATTTTTAGGATTAAAACAAACGGTACAGATCAGTGTGTAGTAGTGTTGATACGGTTAGATTACGATTACGATAAGTCATGCATTAATATAACATCTTTTAAAATATGGATATTAATATTGGACATATAATATACTAACATAAATGTAACTTCACTATCGCCCTTGGTAGAAAATTACTATTTTCTACTCTTATTCATTACATTTCCCTGCACTTGATGACCTTACTCTCGTCATCCTGATTTATTACATTATTAATACAGGTATTATTAACACATTACTATGTAATACATGTTTCAAAGAAGCATACATTAAATAAATATCCCTTAATAAGACATGGAGCCCGATAGAAAATTTATTGCGGGGAATGAGAACATTGTCAACAATTCGGTGCACCTTTTTTTAACATTTGTTGCGTCAACTCACGACGCAACGCGTGCCCTAACCCTTTCTTGGGTGTTGAGCGCTATTGGAGTAATCCTCCGTTACTTTTTACATTAACTCTGGAGTAATCCTCTGTTACCGTAGATATTTATGTCCGTCACGTCTCGTCGCGGTCTGTTGCCAGGTAGCACCTCCGCGTACGCGCCTCCCACCACGCGCTCGTGCGTCACTACCCAGCGGCCGGAATTGGGAAGGAATAAGTATAGGGGTGGGGTTTAGGACACTTCACAGGGGTTGGTCTAGCTCTTGTGAAGCAGCTAAACTCGTTTTGTTAGAACAAATTTCACATGAGATTCGAGTGTTTAGAAGTGGTGGGCGCCGGTTGATTTCATGCCGTGACTCGTGACCGCCAGCCGCCGGCCTTGCCCGGAGCGCCGAAGCCCCGAAGGTGGTCCCCGGACGACCCCCCATGAAAATGGAATTCAATTTTTTTTAAGTATCCCAATGTAAAAATATTGTAACAAATTACATCTCAACTGGATATTTTTTTAATTTCACCAATAGTATTGTTACAATGTGCGTGTGAGAGAATGTTTTAGAAACTGGTGGGTTAGTGGTTGAGTGAGGGTGTTCAGAGAGCGTCAGCCGCGTCAACTGTGTGTTTTTGAAATCGGCAATTTACTGAGTGACTCGTTCGAAAATAGCCTGTATTATGAAAATTTTTTAGATTTTCTTCCGAAAACGACGCTAGTAAAACTAGCATCAATACGCAACCAATAAATGAACTTCTTTTTCTCGTTCATTCGTTCTTATCTGTTAACATTTCAATACATCGAAGTTTGCGAGCACAAATGTCACAAATTCTATCTTAGAATAGTAGTCAAAGTTTGGAACTCTTAATGGCAGAAATTAGAGAATGATTTCATAGCAGTGTGTGCACGATATTCAATGACACTAATCAAATGAGGTACCCCACCGTTCTCGATCAAGTTATTCGTCCTCTCATCCTTTGAACGAATGCAGAAATGGCCTGTTTTTTGGCTTTTGGACATATAACTTCATTATCTGAGCTCATTTTCATTGCGTTCAGTAAGTAATATAATTATTCAAATTAACGTCCTTCATGTTTTTCGCGGCAAGAAGCCGATTCCTTCACGAGAGGCACGATGAGGGATAATAACCCAACTCTGAAGCTGATTTGCCTCCTCCAAGTACATTTTTTTACAAGAGATCGAATTTTTTCTGATCAATTCTTGCCAAAAATATTTATTTCAGTGTGTATTAATAATTCAACTTGTATGTGGGTTACGGTAGGGATCCCACAATTTAAGACAACGTGCATTGAATACACTTGTCCTCATAGTACCTAACACACTGTTTTTTAACTGTTTTGACGTCAAATAAATAAAGAAGAACAATGCTATCTCTCAGTGACGGCTCAGTCATATTTCGTAAGAGGAGATAGAGGTATATTGCATAACATTCTTCAAATTAAATATAACGAAATTAGATTACATGCATTGACTTGCAATGGCATGAGAAACATATTTAGGTTCCGTTTTCTCGTGACTTCCGTCAACTCACATTGTAAATTTACCCCAGCTTCTCTGTGCAGGTCTGATCCTTGCCTGCCAAAGTATGACTTTAATCGCAGCCTGTTCAGCCTCCGACGCCTTCTGGCTCAAAACGAAGCCAATAGATTGCAGCGCAAGGGAGGAGACTCTCCTGTCTAAGAGTCTAATTGCTTCATTCAAAAATCCTCTTTTCACTGTAAAAGCGCTGGGAGTATTGGACAATTTACAAGGGAGAGGGGGAAATGTTAAGAGTTCCTCAGAGCGACTTCGAATGATTTAGATCATTTTCGCATAGCTCAAAAACGCGCATATTTTAAAATTCGATGAAAATCAGTTTCCACATAAATATTATCTAAAAGCTGTGCATTTTATCTCAAACATAAAAGCAAATATTTTATTTGGTAATTGCGTCAAGAAAAAGAAAATATGGCAGGAAGACTTTCTTCTCTTCCCTCGCTTGAGAATTGCCACTATTAATGTGTGTAAGAATAAAACACAGATTATATTGCCTTATATATGTATTCAAATATACAGCATCTTCCTGAAGATAATCAAGTGAATCATATTTTTTTATTTAGAGTAGTTAAGTAAAATTATGGAAGAATTTATTTTTTACTGAAGCGTTATTGCTTATTATTGCATTCGATCCGGAGTTCGATATACACTGCAAACCTTATCTGGAACGGGATGATCGTGGTTACGAACGAAATATGAAAATAGTGAATAGTGCTGTATGTTCTCTTATGAAGGGAATTTTGAAAGGGAATTATAGGAGGGAAATATGAAAAGACTAATCGAATCAAGTTCACAACTACTTAATTGGTAAGTAAATCTGAACCATTAAAATTACGTATAAATTAAAATCACATATGCACTCGTACCACGCGCGTTTACTGGATCTAATGAACTCGGGCGACAAAGAGCCCTCGAGCTTTTTATTATCATTAGAACCCTTAAAACCCTTGGTGCATAAATAACTATTTTATACTCTTATCCATTACATTTCCCTCCAATTGATCACCTTACTCTCGTCATCCTGCTTTATTACATTATTAATACAGGTATTATTGGTACATTACTATGTAATACGTTAATTCTTTGCGTAGACGGTTTGCAATATTCAGTGCCTAATTTTGGATGACCGATGCTGGTTCTTTGGAACCGTGGATACAGCCACCGTCCAGACGTCAACAAGGTATTCGAGCATTCGCTTGTCAGATCGCCGGCAAACTGAACCAATCCCGCGCTCCAGATAGGGAGTCATCGCCCCAGGAGCAATTACGCGTTCCACTGCGCCCGCCGAGGTGGGGCCGGGGGGGGGGGGCGAGGGGGTGAAGCTCCGTTTTGCGCACCCGGGCTGCCTGCCTACGGAACCCTGGCGTGTGAATTTCGTGCAAATCCACGCGCTCAAAATGCATGCCATTTTTAACGTGGCATAAAAGCAGCTTTGTACACAAACGCGCTATTTCCAGCCCCTATTACTCGCTGGCGAACATGCAGAGATAGAATAATGTCGCGTCGCGACCTGAGCGGCGCTCTGATACACAGCAGCAGGGCTTCGCCCCCGCGGAGCGCCGATGCGCCGCGCCGCGTGGAGCCTAATTGCCCAATTATGGGCGTGGCGCGCGCCGGGTTGGGGTGGCGCTGTGGGTGGCTCAGGGGTGGCGCATTGGGACTGACAGGGGATGGGGATGGGTGATTCTGAGGGGAGCTCTGGGGACAGCAACGGGGCTGGGGGGAGGGGTTCCGGGGGGTGGTCTTCGTCGCTGGCGTTGGCGATAATGCGAAAGTGTGGTGATGAGCGTGACGGAACGGTGGTGCTGGTGATGGCTATAGAAGTTACCACGGAATGACGTTAAGGCAGGTACCGGGTGAGGTGAAGGGGTGTTTGGGGGTGGGGGCTGCCTGCGGCGTCGTAGATGGGCATCGGAGATGAATGCAACTAAGGGGAGCTCCGAAGAGAGCGCTGAGGCTGGCTTTGGGATGGCGTTGGGATGGCGCTGAGGATGTTGAAAGTGCGGTGATGGGTTGTTGGTGGCGCTGGCGTTGGGGTTGGAAGGAACCTGCGGATTACGTTTAGATACGCGCTTGAGATGGCGGTCATGGTGGAGATGAGGTTTGTGCTGGGACTGTGCTGGGGTGGTGCAGCGGTGGCGCATCGGTGGCGCATCGGTGGCGCATCGGTGGCCATATGTGTTCCAGCGATGGCGTAGTGATGACGCAGGGGTTGCGCAGCGGCTGTGCACCAGTAGCTCAGCGGTGGTTGAGCGGTGGCACAGCAGTGGCGCTGTGGCGCAGGAGGTGGAACAGCGGTGGCGCAGCGGTGGCTCAGCGGTGGTTGAGCGGTGGCACAGTGGTGGCACAGCGGTGGCTCAGCGGTAGTTGAGCGATGGCACAGCGGTGACGCTGAGTGGCGCAGGAAGTGACGCAGGGGTGGCGGATACCCCGGGTCGTCTTGCGGGCGAGACGCAGAGGGCGGGGCCTCATCCAAACGCGAGCGCCGGGCCCTAGGCGCTTTGCCCGGGGGTGCTGGGCTCAGAATACGCTGTCCTTTGGGCCGTGTGTCTGTGTGTGGCCCTTTGCGCCGCGCCCTCGAGCGCGGAGGTCATTCATGGAATGCCCGCTGGTTAGTGGAAGGGTCATCGGTGCATGTTTGCGCAGTGCCCATCGAGCGGCATTCATGGCAATGCCCGTTTCGCGGGACCCATTTGCGCGTGCTCATTGTGCAGACCTCAAAGCTAATTCCACGATGCTCATTCGCGGTGTCCAGAGTCCCATCTGCTTTGGCCGTTATCGTGGACGAGTTGCAGGCTACTAGGTATTGTGGAGATAGGTCCATAGTTCAGAGTCCAGTGTGTTGCATTTCTCGCCGGATGACATTACTCCTCATAGTCTTCCTTATCGTTTATGTATTCATCATAGAATATCGTTCACCATCACCACAGACCCTGAAACAGGGAACAAAAAAGTATTTGCAATGTTACTGTTCCGGAAACGGTGACAAATCCACAAGACACTTTCCATTAAATTTCTCTGAAATTTCAAGGAATATGTATAAAAATTTGTACTGTACAGATGTGTGTGCAATTACTTACCGTTGATTTTCGTAGCGTGTTCTGTACATTGGAAAGCTATTTCCGAATTGCGTGTGGGTGTTTACATTGTGTTGGTAGAGGCTTTCTGACTGGCACACACACATATTGGTGGTGAATGGAAGTCTGCCGCTTTCAATGTCATCTGTTGAGTCCCTTGTATCTCGTCAATGCAGCGTCGTGCAATGGTGACGCAACTAATCAGACCGTGCATTGGCGCGACTGGCCAGCAGAGTTCGCCACGCCCAGTTTGACAAAATTTTGCTTCTTTCTTTCTCCAACACTTACAATTTTGTATAGCTATCCATACATCACCTTCTATAGTGTTTCTATTTTTAAATGTACTCTCGCTTTGTCTGTATCTATCCCCTTCCTTCCCTCCCCCTAACTAAATTGTTTGTATTCATTTCTCTCCAATGCCCGAATAGAAGAAATATGACAGGATGAAGAAAATACAGAGTTCGTCATAAATGAGACCAGCACCAATCTTTTTAGCGTTCTTTGCTACATACGGGGAACGGGTTTGATACTTCGCGACAGTTCGGGTTCGGTGGTATATCGGTTAGAGTGGAGTTGTTGTACCTGAGTGTGCCGGTTCAAACCCGGTCGAAGTCTCGGATTTTTAAGGGCGTAAAAATCCTTTCCTCGCCTTCCTTCGGAGAGGAAGTGACGCTGTCTGTCTGATGTAACAGGTTTAGTGCCTGTAAGTTAGATTAGAGCCTCTAAGTTAGATTCAAGTAGCCTATACATATATCTCATAGTTTCCGTCGAAAAGATCTTGAATTTCGTAAGTCACTGAAAATATTTTGAATTTTTGCAAAATTTTAACGGAGAAAGACCTGCACAATTCTTTTAAGCGCCCTATACGCTATTCAAGGGCACATTGTAATAAAAAAAAAGTTGAAGCAATTTTCGAGAACATTTTGAAAAAGTTCAGTTCATCCCAACTCCCAGCTTCCAAAATAGAAATAAAAAATCTTTATCAAACTCGAATGGACACGAATTCGTTCAAATCGATCGAGGAATGGCATAGAGTATTTGGAGATAATCATCTGAACGATTTATGCAGAGGCGTTGATCACAGACGGATAGACATTTTCCCGCAATCGATTTTTCGGTATCAAGATCCCTCAAAAAATGGATTCTGACTACTCAACATAATAGAGGAATTGTGGGAATTCTGACGGGTTGACGTTCTGTTGACGTTCTTATGATAAGAAATAAAAGAGGTCATCTTCGTCAAATAAAAATGGTATGTTGACGAAGATGACCTCTTTTATTTCTTCTCATATTAGAGGAAGTAATTTACTACATATAACACTTTTGCGTTACCAGAGCCCGACAATAAGAGTTTGTCCGTCGGAAAATCACCGGTTTCCATTGCAAGAATTTAATACTTTTTATAGTGAGGTAAGGGAAGAAAGTAAATTAAGAAATGATAAAACAAAATTTGTTATATTGGTTCCCTGAAGTACCAGCATTTGTGGCGTGCTGGCAGCAGTAGTCGAGAGCATTCGCTGCCGCAGTTGAAGCTAGGAGACCTTGACGTAACATAATGGAGTTCGTGCGTTGATATTAACAGAGCGAAACCCTACATGGGCCCGCGGAAAGTTGTTCTGCATTCAGCAGGTCGCACGGGAGAAATCGCTATATGTGTATATTGGTTGATGAGTTCTCGCCTCTGTAGCGCACGGAGCAGGTAGTTTTATTTTCCGACTTTTCATAACCTCACTTCAGGAAGGGTCGGTCTGTCCGTTCTCGATTTTTAATGTTGATGGAGACAAGTTTTTAAGTCAGGTTGATCAGCCGGACGAGTAGCAAATGCTAGACATAAATTATCTCCATAACTACCGCGCCACTTGAGAACACATTGCTTATTTGTTCTAACACTGACATAAAACAGGCGCGTCAACTGCTTTGGTCATTAGTCCCGTTAGTGTAGTGAATGTTTTTCTCGGGAGATGGCGGTGATCTTCCCCCCTGAATGTCAAGATCCGGCGCCGACCTAATGACGGCTAGTGGGGTTTCCCCCTAACCAGGACTCTCCCACCAGCAGGGCACCACCCTAGCCGGAAGCTCGAAGCTCCCGACCGGTCTCCCGGAATATGTGATAGTGTAGTGTATGTTAGCGTAAGTGTGTTTGTAAGAGAAGAGGATAGGACAAAGAAGAGGAAGGACAGATCGCGCGCGGGTCCGTTTGGTAGGGTACTGCTCCGGCATTCGCATGGTGTTGATCGACGAAACCACGGAAAACTACCGATCAGAGCAGCCGGCCGCTAGAATTCTCCTCCAGACAGCGACTGAATTCGACCTAGCTGAAAAGCTAGTGTCGAAAATCCTGCCGCTGTCAGTATACGAACTTAGGCCCTCACGGTCAGAGACGCTGCATTGACATCAGTTGATGCACTGAGCTACCGCTCCCGGTCACGGGTCAGTAATATGATACCTCTTCAACAGCTCTCTCATAGTAAATTTTCCAATGATTTTTTCATTCCAATAAAGAAAGTTCCCAAACTAATATTTCTTCTTACAAAATTTCAATATGTGTGAATTTTTCTCTATGTCATTGTCGCAGCCAAGGATAAAAGTGAGTCATGAGGAACTTCAAAGCTCCTTTTTTTTTTTTTCTTCAATTTATTGATTTTGATGGTAAGTACATAGATTAGTTGTTAACAACTTTACATATGTATTGATTTCATATAGACTAACTTAAAACTAACTTATAATTAACTTAAAATTAACTTACAACTATTACAATGGGAGAGGAATCCCTAGTGGGTCCTCTAATCAGGTTCCAATTCGGCGAATTTGATGAGAAATGAATGGTAGGGGTATTTATTTGTAATTCTGGTTTGATGGATGGGATTTTTACCGAGTCTGAAAGGCGCCAGGGAGGGGATTTGATTTAAGCTGGAGTAAAAGTTGGTGGAGAGATAAGCTATATGCTGTGATAACGGTTCGAGGTTAAATTCCTTATGAAGTTGGAGGTTGGATACGAACCATGGGGCGTTAGCAATTGTTCTAAGAAACTGATTCTGTATTACTTGAATTCTGTTAATGTTAGTTTTGGAGGCGTTGATCCATATGGGGCAGGCGTACAGTAGTAGCGGTCTTATGACTGTTTTGAATATTAGTATGGAGGAGTTGAATGGAACCGAGCTATTTCTATGAATTATTGGTTTTAGCTGCAGTAATTTTATTTTGGCTTGAATTAGTTTGTTATCTATGTGTTGCTTCCAGTTTAGTTTGGTGTCTAGTTGAAGGCCGAGATATTTGACCGGTTTGTTGGGAGGTAACCATTCTATTGTGTTATTGTTCAGTGTCATAGGAGTGGGTGGAGTGTAAGGTCTTAGTGTGAATATTTTGGCGGAGGTTTTATTTGGATTTAACTGTATCTTCAGTTTGGAAGCCCAGCTATCTAACATGTGAAGGTATAATTGCATTCTGTTTCTAATTAGATTCATGGATGTGTCTGAAGAGAATATGGCCGTATCATCCGCAAATTGAGCTGTTTGAATATTATGTAGTTTAGGAAGATCAGCGACATACAAGTTGAATAAGGTCGGAGAAAGTGGGGAACCTTGAGGGAGTCCAGCTTTTATTAATCTCGGATTTGAAAGGTGGTTGTTAACATTTACCGAAAATGTTCTATTGTCAAGAAAACTATTTATTATTGAGAGTATGTAGTGGGGAGTGCCAATTTTGATTAGTTTGTAGTTCAGGGCTTGATGCCATGTTCGGTCAAATGCTTTTGTAATGTCTATGAAAATCGCTATGGTGTGGTGTTTTCTTTGAAAGGCTGTGTATATATGTTCTGTAATACGGAGTAACTGATGTTGTGTGGATATTTTTTCTGTGAATCCAAATTGTTCTATTGGTAAAGCTTTTGTTAGGTGGAGATGTTTGTTTAGTCTTTTTAGGATAATTTTTTCGAAAATTTTTGAAAGGTTTGGTAACAAGTTCAAAGCTCCTAAAAAAGAAATGTTTTTGTATTAACACTTGGAGATGATAATGAAAAAAGGGCCTCTAGCAGGTTGTATGTCGTGCGAGGTGAGTGACAGGGCTTGTGTAGCAGCCGCTCGCCGCTTGCGTTCGTTGGACGAACGTCGACTGCTCGTACTCTGAGCTTCGTGGAAATGGCGCGGCTATTACGCGAGGGGGTTGCAAGCAGCCCCGCTCTGTGCCGCGGGAGTGAGACTTCAACCCGTTTCCCCGCTGCTGCTCGTAAAGCACTGGAAGGGGTTTGGCGAGATATATCATGTCAGTCCACGATCCATTGCCAAACGGTCTGAGTGGACAGCACAAAAATATACTGTTTCCTACTCGTAGTTCGTTTTAGCTAATATCATTTACGTTAGGCTATTCAACAAGAAAAGGAAAATCGAAAATGTAGTTTTTGTTCTCCAACTCAGACTGAAGAAAATATAATAAATACATCTGTCAATCTACACTTCAATATGTAATATGTATGTATTCAAACCGCAGTCGCGAGAAGAAATATCGATGAAAGTTTTCTACTTGTGTGGCGACTTGAAAATGTGTACACTATTATGTTAAATAACGGTCTACCAAGGAGCCAATATTGACAAAAAGATATACTTTGAATTTTAGTTTTGATTTCGGTATGCTAGCTTCGTGCTAGGAACATGCATTTTCATGTTCCGCGTGTCGGCACCGTTGGGGAGGGGGGTTGGGCAGCGGTGAATGAAAAACGGCGGAGCCTCCCTCCACCCCCCACTCGCAACCGCAGCGACCACTCGCTGCAAACACCCTCCATCCCTCCGGCCCTTCCTCGCCGACCTCCAGCCAGCCACCCACTCACCCACCGCTTTGGGAAGCCGCATTCATTGTTTCTCTTCTCACTCGTGAAAGCAATACTTTTCCAGTGTTTTCAGCGCTGCCAGCGAATATTGAATTCAAGATGGTGTTACCCCAATGGTTACTTCGTGCCCATTGGTTCCTTAACTCTAATTTTACTCGCTATCGTTAAAATATGAGAAAGAAAATTCGTAATAAAATAAATCAGTTTAAATGTTGTAAAGCTTCATTTAGTGATGTTGCGATTTGATGTTCTCATGTATTTTAAAATTATTGTCAAAATATGGCGTACAATGGTTTTGAAGTGATGTTCATTTAATTTTCCTGTGGGTCGTTTTACTCTACCCTGAGCTAGCTAGGTAGAACGTAACGTCGTAAATAAAAAATTAAAAAATAAAAATTATTCAGCATAGTTCAGTATTGTTGGAAATGACAACGCCTTGTATAATTTCAATTAAAAATTATTCGCCAAATTTCCATTAGTCTTGCATTAATTAATTTGAAATAATGTTGAAAATCTGAGTGAAATTAATGCTGATTACTGTAATTATATGAGAAAACTCATAGGGAATATTCTTTCAGGAGAGAAGCGATAATCAAACATACATGTGAAGTGTAACCACTTTTAAAAGCAATCAAGTTTTGCATGTATTAACACAAAGTAGATCCGTTTAGGGATTTATATTTTAATTTTTAAAGTACTTGGGTGGATATCAGAAAACGACATTGTGTTTCTTGACTAGGTGCTATACAGGCAGTGCACATGTGTTCCACACAAAATTATGGAAACACTGATATTCGTTGTTAAACAAAATAAACGTTCATATAAAGATCAACGGTTGAATTGTCTATTATTACAAACGAGGCCTATGTCGGAAGTTGAATGTAATAGAAATACAATTAGCATAGGAAGAGAAGAAAAGGCGACTGCCCTAGTTTGTCAGACAGCTACATATCTTGACTGTTTCACATTCGCAACAAAAATGTCTTGTCCTAACAAACGGACTTGCATCAAAGTCAAGGTATTTCACAGTCGAAATAATATAAAATACAATAAATCTATAAAAAAATCAAAAATAGAAAAATATTACTTTCAAGAACTTAAAATACTTAATGCACTCGTATAAAATTGTTGAAGGTATCAAGAAATATGAATGCGATTGCTAGTTAACAGAAATTTTGTGAAATGGCTTATAGGCTATTGGTCCAGAGCTTAATATTTGTTAAAAATATTGTACTAAATGAAAGAAACGTGCTGAAGCGATTCCCATCAACTACGTGTCACCCCTAGATAAGCAAGGCAAGTTTCGAGCAACGAACTCACAGGAAACGCAGGAGGTCGATCTTGTTCCCTAGGAGGTTTTTTTCTAGGACTTTTATCCAGCCAATAGCCGGTTACCCTTTACGTCCTGATAGGACTCATGTTCGACCATACACTGGACATAAACACACTTGCGGGCTCCTCTGATCTGGGGTCAGCAGAACGCGAGACCCTCCAAGACAACAGATAAAACGCCAAGGGACAAGGCGGGACTCGAACCCGCGACCCTTCGGACCGAAGCGCTGAGTCGATACTCCCTTTTAGCCATCTTGGTCATCCATGTCGGCAGGAGGAGGGGTTCCCTCAGAATTATTGGATGTGTAGCGACAGGTTGGAGATTGCGCGCTTTCATTGCCGCTCGGCCACTTCACATGCTTAGTGGATCTGTTCCGAAGATGAGCAGGGAGAACACGAGATCACCTCTACTTGTTATGCAACATTTCAAGGAACGAATACCAAGTGAACAATTCTCATGTTTAAGGAAACTTGAAACATAAATTATTCCCTCATGTCTTTGTGCAGTAGGTGTGATAGCTCACAATATCTGCTATTTAATGACTTTTTTCTTTGTTGAATGCCAAGGAACCTCGAATTGTTTTTAAATACATATTATAAATTAGGCCATTTTAACGCTGTTATAGAATTTTTTAGAAAATTGTATTATTACATTCCATTAACACCAAGTTACGACCCTGCAATTTGGTGCCCTCATCATATGATCAAAAATTGAAGATTACGCAGAGGATGTGAATACGCCATAAATTGCAAGGTGGGCAGGAGTTTGTACAAAGAGGTTCTGAGACCCTCGAAAATGAGTGGGGTCAACATATTACTAAAATAACAAACACCGTTGTCTACATAAAAATCCGTAAAGGCAACCTGCAAACAATCACGTATTTAATAGACAAGATGATTACGCTTCAAATACTTGGGTGTATCTTAATAGAAGAATGAATTTAAATACATATTTTTTTATTGATGCACCAAAACACTAACAAGAAATCATCATCCTGTAGTAGAATTGAATGTAAAGAAGATTTTTTTCTACATTTTCTCCTGTGTATGTGAAATGTTCGTGTTTACTACAAATATGTTCAGAGTGTCTTCTGCTTAGTGACAGATATGCGGCACCCATTGGCGGAACGTCGCTTTCTAACTGAGAACATCCAGGCGTCACGGCTCATTCCACTTTAACAAGTAAGGATTAAAGTATTGCTGTAATATGCTCAAAGGACTGTGAGCCCCTTCTGGCTCAGTGCCGACTCCTGAGCTGAAAGTGCAGCACAAGCTATGAGGAGAGGGGTTTTTACATTTATATGCAAAATTTCCTTAACGTTCCGCAGGGGATTGAAAATTCTTAAAGGTTCTGTACTCGAATGGAGGGAAATACTGAAGCACAACTGTTCGTTTTGGGGCGTGACCAACACTTTCAAGTGAGTAATAATTTTCTGAAGACCGTGTGTCTACCATTATAAATGTGGCCTCCCCAAACAGCTCTTCAAAAATTCACAAGGAATGGAACTCACATTAACATCTATATCGTCATATTTGAGACGAAACGAACTTGGTCCATTTCTGTCATGGGTCAATTGAAAGATGGCTACAACCCTTATGTCGCCATCACAACATTTAAAAGCCGCGCTGATGACGTCAGGGGATGACGCGCAGCGACGGTTGTGTGTAAACCCGCGACCGAAAAGATGTCAGCCAATGAGAAGAAGGCCGATAAGATCTAAACTTGCCATTGGCCGGCATCGGTCATGCGAGGTGTCCGAAAATCATCACCTCGGCAGGTCGCGCAAGCGAACATTCTGAAAACCGTCGCAGGGGCAAGTAGATTCATTTCTTCACAAAATTCGTCGTGGAGGCAAGGCGAAAGTATTTGGCTATGAGATTTAAGGGCAGAAACGAACTTTGTATTTCGTGGAATAATTAGTTTTTCCCGAAGTAGTTCAGTTAAGTGTCGTGCGCGAGCTACGAAAAGTTAAAAGGTAATTGTTGCACAAAGGCCGACCGAACACTGACAAGTAAATTCAGTAGGCTCGAGTTAGAGCGGAGTAAAAACTCACTAGCTCGTTTCATCTACAATTACGTAAACGTGAGCTGCACCATGAAAAATATATAAAATCGCCAATCCGAGCCGAACGCCGCCAGGAAGAGCCGTCTACTAAAACCTGTAGCAAAGAAGAAGTCAATCAAGTTTATAAATTTATAACCGACATTTTGGAATGTGAGTAAAATCTCGACGCCGCACGCATCCGAGAAAGGGGAAGGAGGTTTGGATCATCGCGAGGAGAGCTTCGCCGGGAAAACGTTGCCAGCCGCCCAAGGTCACCGCCAGCGACACCGCTTCCGGGCAAGCAAGGCAAACTGCTGCCTTCAGTCCCCGAGCGGACCCGACGAGGTCATCCACCCCGATTTCAACCCTGCGGGCACGCCGCTTGCAGCAAAAGCTGAACCCCAAGGTACACCCCGCCGAGAACCGTGGGACGATAATGAGTACCCGTAAATCCACAGAATTCTTAGAGAATTTGCTTTTCTCTAAAAGAAATCCGATGCCCTCTTGTAAAATTTGCATTTGAGATTGTGTTAAATTTCATTGTGTAGGTGAAGGCATCACTAATCTGCCTTGTTATTTGATAAAAATTCATACAAAGAAAGTGTAAACTAAGTTAAATAATGTATGGTTGCAGAAAGTGTAATTAGAAAGTTAGGATGTCCAATAGTACGATTATTTCCGCGCCAGCTTGTTGTGTAGGAGTGTATTGTATTATGGGTTAATGAAATTTGAAATCAGTAGCAATGATCGCAGAATGATTCTGATCGCAGAATTAGAAATAATAAAATCCGCAGTACTTTTTGAGATTGTACATCGGGAACCTAATGATTGCTTGTGCTATACTTGTGAAATCACGCAGAGCAGATGTTTGTGTGTTAAAGTTTTGTACAAATTTTGTATCATCGAAGTTTTTATTAATGAAGTGTTCTAAAGCCTATAGTAGCGCTTGTTTTTAATGAGTGTGAGTTTCCTCGGTCATATTCCAAGCAGGGTTTCCTGGGAAAGAAATGCATTCAATTTGAATAAACAACTGGTAGGGCCCGGCGACAGAGCGGCAGAGAAGACGTCGCATGTGGCTGGTGACACCCACGCTAGAATAAGATCTCGTGGGGTATAACCGCCCTGACCCTTCAGTTGCTGAATGCACGGCGCGTCGCGAAATACGACGACGTGTTCCGTCGCATATTATTGTTTACATCGTCAATTACATTGTAAATGTCTCAGAAATCTAATTCAAAACAACTTTAAAGTTAAACAAAAATAATTTGTTGAATCATAAGAAGCAACAAATAACACAATTTGGTTTCAATACATTTTCGGAAGACTTGATTGAGTCTTGTATGAATCTTGGTTTCTAATTAATATTCACTCTGAGGCTACTTATGGAAACGTGAGGGGTTAAGTATCACGAAAAAGGATTTTAAATGACTGCATGGCAAGGAAATTATTGTTTATAAAAGATATCCAAAACATTAAAGGGTGAAAAACGCTTTTATTGCTAAAAAATATAATAAATTATCAGTGAAAGGAATTACTGAAATACCGATGTATAAACAATGAAATGCTAGTATATTCTATCGATATTGTCAATGACAACACTGATTGAAAGGAAAATTAAAAAAATAACAAACATAGATGGCATGCCAAAAACAACGCAATTTCATACTCTTAAAAGATTCTGGCCTTTCTGTTTGCAAAATAAGATTTTGACGCGCAATATCATGTTTGTTTATTCAGTGGGTTGTGTAATTGCATCTCTTTAATGCGCTTTTAATACAGATTTAAACGCGACTCATGTGATCTTTAACGGCGAAGCGAACGGAATATGGTGACCGGGATACAATTACGTCCGCCACTTAGAGAAGGAAGTCGACTGTTGATCCACATATTGAGTAGAAAGAACGAATCATATACTGACGAACTGGTAAACGTTTTCCATTAACAAGAAAAATATGCGAAAATGCAGAAGCTAAGTATGTCATTTCAAATCATCTTCATCAAATATGTGACGAGGCGTCATTTTCTGGGATTAAATGAGGCTCCCAGAGAACATTTCGTTAGAATGGGCAAAACGTTTTCCTGGCAAATGGACCTGAGTCGTCCGCAGGTTCCCAGCCTCTCTTTCTCTCCCAGCTCCCCTCCTCTCCAGCAACTCGATCCTCCGACACCGTTTTCCTTCCTTTCGCCCTCCCCCCTCCGGCCGCATTGTCTCAAACAAACAGGCGGCGCCAGCGGTGCAAAATGAGCCAACTCATTGATCTCCACACGCTCAAAATAATACCGGACATTACTTTATCCGGTATTATCAGACGGAACCGACACAATTTGATTAGCATACAGATTTATTGCTGATCATAAAAGCTGGTAAAGGAGAGAGCTCGCTAATTAAATGACGCGCGTGGAAGAGGGGGCGGCGGCTGGCGGATGCAGCGACGTCATCATTTGCATTGCTCGCGGGCTGGGGGGTGAGGGGGCGAGGGGGAGGCGGGAACTGAAGCAGAGGCGGGGGCGGCCATTTGGGCAGACACAGGCAGGCATGGGGACATATCTGGGAGTGATGACAACGGCAGGGGCAGAGAGGGGGAGGTGCAGAGCCAACTGTGGCAGAGGGAGGGAAATGAACAAATGAAGCCTTATAGGTAGAGTTGGGGAAGGAAGAAGGGCGTGAGTGTAAACAGTAGTGACGGGTGCGGGAGAGGGGGAGGGGAGAGGAGAGGTGATGTGGGGTGGTGGCGAAAGCGGTAAAGGCAGCGTGGGAATCGGGTTAAAGAAGGGAGAAAGGTAAAACAGAAACCTGCAGGCATGTGCGAGAACAGGACACGGAGCGCAGACGGACCAGAGGCAGAGACGGATCGTTGAGTGGGGAAGCAGGAGGGGACAATTGTAGGGCGAGGTCCGTGCGGGAGGCACGGACGGGGAAGGGCAGAGCGGATGTGGCTCGAAGGCAAACAGAAGGTAAAAAGTGGTAGATGCGGGATAGAAAAGGAAGCGAGAACGAAGGACATGCAGAATGAGAATGGGTGTGGGAAGTGGTGTGCAAGTGGTGGTGGGCGTGACGGGAGCGAGTGTAGGGAGTGGGCGGAATGGAAAGCGATCGTTTTTTGCGCGGGCGAGCGTACATTGCGTGGGGGGGGCGTGGGAGTCAGGGGAGGGGGAGCTGGGCGAGGATTGATCCGTGTAGTGGCGTAAGGCGGATGGGGCAGGCGGGATAGGGCGAGCCGAGGGGTTGTTGTGCAGGTGGGACATGACAAAGAGAAGACTATTGCGCACTCTTCCTACGCTCGAAATGACGTGTCCTAGCGAAATTTTTCGGCGTGGTCAGAGAACCTACTTCATACATGTGGCGTGGGTAAAGAACGTCAATAACGAAAATATTTTCGGAAAAAAATGGCAGTGAAGTCTACTTCTCGATCGTTTATTTGCTTCTGTGTGCTAGTTTGTGTTATGTTTGTCCCTTTTTCTACATGTACGTCCTTTGTGTGCTGCAATAATTTTATTGTCCTTAATGTTTGATACTGGAAGTATTTATTGTTTACATTGAATATTTAAAATATTAGAATTATTTTAAGAAATACTGACCTGGACCGCCGAGGCTAAGAGCGTGTTTCGGCAGCTCAGCTCTTCGGTTCGAAGGGTCACGGGATCGAGTCCCGCCTTGGGCATTGTTGTTTTTCCCTTGTCTCTCATGTATGTGTTGTCACGGAGGGCATTGCGTTCTACTGACCCCATATTTGCGGAGCCCGCAAGTGTGTTAGTGTCTAGTGCATTGTCGAATATGCGTCCCATCGGAACGTAAAGGGTAACCGGCTGTCGACTGAAAAAAAAACGAGGAAAAAACTTGTTAAATACGCTTTTGTGTTCATTAGAAGACTAAAATTGTGACTTTAGCCTCTCACAAAATATCACGTAAGAAATGACGATTCAGTAAGTACAAGTGTTAAAAAAGGAACATACATACGTATACCTTCAAATACTATTGCTGGGTATCACTAGTAGATTGGATCATGTCCAATTTTTGTATACTTTTTCAAAATTTCGCAAAGAAAAATGGACGGAGGTGAATACTCTCTCTGGAGTGTTCGGTCGTATTGATGTCTAGGAAATAACGAGAAAATAATGAGATTTCCGCGCAGAAACCCTCTTCTTTCCTACACCATCGTCATTCTTCTTAAACAGTACTCATTAACAGGACTTTTTTGTACGCGCAGGAAGAATACTAGGAAGGATTGAATGAGTTGATATCCTCCAGGTGATATGGCTTCTGTTAAAATTTAGAACTAATGAAGTGTATTTCATATTTTTCTCCACATTTGGTGATAACGCCCTGGTATCTACCATTGTTCCTTTACTTCGGGTCGAATCTATGGGAGATATATTTCATGATTAATCTCTCTGAAGGTGCTTAATGTATTATTAAAAGTATCACATCTTGTCCAGTGGTCAGTTTCGTTTTCCGTCTGCAGGACCATCAAATAATTAGCCTCTGTCTTACCCCAGTAGAGAGTAAATTCCTTGAAATGGAGTACCATGAGGAGTAAACGGAATAAGAGACAATCTGTAGCTCATTCTGCCGATGCAGATAGTGTTTATTACATGGGAGTGAATATTTATTGCTATCACCACTCGCCTTCCAGGTTGATGACTTTATTCAGAGTTCAACTTGGTGTAATTAAAGAGCGCGGACAGGGATTCTGGAGCTGAAGCAAACATTCCCAGGTTGAATTCCTTCCCCATACAACACACGCATAGAGTGAATAAAGTCTTTGTAATCCTAATTAAATTATGCAAGAGAAATGTGATATATATTCAGTTCATTGCCTAGAGGGAATTTGTACAAATTAGAAGACATGCGAACGAGAAAGGAATTCACATGATATTTGTCGCTCGGGTTGCTGCATGTAATTAAGAAATATTTTCGATATTAATAAACGTGGGAATGTGTTGTATTCTTGTCTTATCCATGAAGTCATAATCCTTCCTGATAATAAATATTGCCTTTAGTAGTTAATACATGGAAGAGATGTTCTTGTAACACTAAACAAATCCACTTCATCGTCAATACGTCATCTGATTTTCATATTTTTGGTCCACTGAAGGGTGTGTATTACGGGGGAAGAAGTTCTAGGATAACGAAGATGTCAAAAAATATGTGGGCAATTGGTTCAAACACTAAGATAAAGAGAATGTTCAGAGAATGCATCTTGATATGAAATAAAGTTCAACGAAGCGGTCAGAAGGTCATTCGAAGGTCAGGTGGTTTGCGGGTTAACAATTGGACGCGGGTGGACAATAGTGAGTCAAGTTCTTGGAGATCGACGACCCATTCACCTCGCTCCCTTTCGCTCCTCTCTGTTCCTTCCTGTGCCGTCCCTTCTTGATCCACACTCGCTCACCGTCCGCGCATAACTCTGTACCTTCACGGCCTTTCCTGCGGCTTCGCGCCTCTGCCCATCCCTCCTCATCGCTTCTCGCTCTTCCCTGCTCTTCCCTGTCCCTTCCCGCTCCTCCGCACTCCACCACACTCGTGCTCAGGGCATCAACTGAAGTCATTGCACAACCTCTGACCGGGAGGTCCAGGTTCGAGTCCCGATGGTGGCAGGATGTTCGACACTAACTAGATAGCTAGGTTGGATTCAGTCGCTGTCCGGAGGAGAATTCTAGCGCCCGGATGCTATAATTAATTTGAATTGAATTGAATTTGCCTTATTTTACGTGGTGAGACTCAGGCCATGAGGCCTGCTCTTCCGTCTGACCACGCAAATTCCGCTACGCTCCTTTCACCAACCGTGGGAGAAAGAAGGTATTACTTGGGCGACGAAACAGGCGATTTGAAATTAGCTCAGAGGCGTCATTTAGGCTTGAGGATCTTTTACATGCAGTAAATCTACTAACATGGGACAGCCGGCTTTACTTCCCCTCCGAAGGAAGGCGTACGAAGGATTTTTCGCCCTTAAAAATCCACGGCATCGATCGGGTTAACCCGATCGGGTTAACCCGATTAATACCCGCAAACTTGGGTATAACAGTCCGATACGCTAACCGTTACACCATTGCTGCCGCTATGGTGGGTATATAATGGGTAATTTTCCGTGATTTCTTTGATCAACATCAGGCGAATGCTGGAGCAGATCTTTCCTTCCTGTTCCTTGTCCTACCCTCTCCCCTTACACACACACACACACACACACACACACACACACACACACACACACACACTTACACTAACATGCACTACACTACCACATATCCCGGCAGACCGGTCGGGAGCTTAGAGCTTGTCCCTGATGGGGCGAAATCCCGCTGATAGAAGATACCTGGTTGGGGAAAGCCCTACGAGTCCTGCCGGTAGGTCCGCGCCGGATCTCGGCATCCAGCGGGTAAAGATTACCACCACCTCTTGAGGAAAAACTATGCACTACACTTACGAAAGTACTGGCCTTAGCAGCTGACGCGTCAGGAATCACTAAGAATCAATCAATCAATCAATCAATCTACAACACTATTGCCGGCGCTTGTCCGTGGTCATGCCTGTGACCCAACGCTTTACTCTGAAACTCGCTGTACCTCCCCACACGTTCCCACTCTCCATATTATATTATCCTCCATATTACATTATCCCCGTTCCTTCCCTCTCCTCCCCGCGCCACCTCCTCTTCGTTCCTCCCCGCTCCTCCTCGCTCCTCTAAACCCGCCAGCGCCTCTCCCCACTCGTCCACTTGGCTCTCCGCGCCTCGACGTTTTCTTTTGAACCTTCACTCTCCTCTCCGCTCCACCCCACCCTCTCCATCGCTGCCGTTCGCTTGCCGGTGTTGTGTCTCGTTTCACGCCTCCAGCTGCCGGGGCGGGGCGGCGTCCCACTGCGCTGTCAACAAAAACATTTTGCCTCCTAAATTATCAGGCAGTTCCGTCACGAAGAGGAGCAAGAAGGACGCTGCTCGAGCCCCTCCCCCTCCTCTTCCCCAGCACATGATCCTTCCCAGAACACGGCCAATAGCGACATCCTCTCAAGAATTTGAAACGACAGGTTCAAATATCCGGGTATCAAAATGATATAGCAGGAATCGTTACTGTTCACGTTGATATATTGTGAACCGTTGATGTTCCAAAGTTGTCAATGAACTTTGTAATTGTGTCCGTGCATTCTCCTCGCAATCCATAGAACAATTAACCGCTTGCTCCGTTGTTACCTTTCAAACACTAAATATATTTTCATTCTTATCTAGCACTGTACGGAATGTTTTAGTATAATACGCTACGGAAGAAATACAATGACCGCTACGTAAGAAAGACAATTGCGAGACAGAAAACAACTGTGTTAAATTCGTTTTAATGGAATTAGTCCATTTGACTTATGTTTGAGTTCTTCAAAGGATAATTACTTCATGTTCAATGCCTAATAAAGCTTAGAAACAGTTATTTCCCCTCCCGTTTTCCTGTCATTGTGACACTATAGTTACGATTACGAGGGCGTTCACATTGAAGTTCCAACTTTTTTGTGGGCTTTGAAAGCACCACATCGCTGCACGCGAATAAGTCATGCGATCTGCTAAATGAAAGAATCAATAGAAGTAACTGTTAGCAACGGTTTATTTGTTCATAGTTTCCAGCTTCCAAACTCAACTCGTACCAGTTACAGGTCATTTTACCACTTGCGTAGGAGAAATAACCAAGTCCGTAGCACAGTCGTCTTACCCAGATGTCCCAATTCGCAGCACTGTGTGCCAATGTACCGAAAGATCGATACTTCCGGGTATAGACCGTTGTATGCTCAATCAAGCACGGATACTAAAGCTTAACTCTTTCTCTGCCTTGCCGAGCTGCATTCGTCTCAGACACCCTCTTTAGACTTACTCTTGAACCATTGATAATTTCGATATTGCTGTACTATTTCGTGCTCCTAATATTTCGTACTACCTGTTTTATTCCTACTATGCGCGCCACCGTTCCGCCGTTTGCACGCAATTTAATTTCCTTGCCGTGATATTAAATTTCCAATAAATAGTTCAAATGCTATTTGAAAAGTAGAAGTTATTTCATTAAGTCACGTACACAAACCAATTGAAATACTTATCGGAACTCTTTTATATTAAGGCCCGGTTTCACCTAACCTGACGTTAATAAACGAGTCGTTAAAATTAACGTCCCCGTTAAGATTTGTTTATTTATTTATTTATTTTTATTTATTTATTTTACGTCAAAAAAAAAACAGTTAAAAACTGCGTATGACGTGCTATGGGGAAAAGTGAATTGTGTGCACATTTTCAAAAATTCTGTGATCCCTACACTAAGTCATATACTACTTAAATTTTGAATTTTTGAAAGGGAGAAAAAAAAGAAAGAAAAAAAACTCCCATGTAATAAAATCTATTTTCGAGGATAAACAAGCCATAAATTTTGAATTTTGAAAGGGAGAAAAAATAAACAAAAAACTCCCATGTAAAAAAATCTATTTTCAAGGGTAAATAAGCAATAAATTTTGAATTTTTGAAAGGGAGAAAAAAACAACAACGCTTGTTCTTGTTCCATTTCACGGTTCAACTTGTTCAACAGTTCAACAACGGAACAGTTCAACTTGTTCCGTTTCACCAACGCTTCCGCGGCTTCGGTTAGCTAATCGCCAGTAAACTTTAATGGGTGTACAAAATGCGTAAGTATTTGTTTTTAGAAGGCCGTGAACTGAAAACTCTGTGGTGAGTATGTTTACTCTGCTTACAGAGAATAAAGTAACAATCTCGCCAAAGCGCAGCTAACTCTATGGACAATACGGTTAGCCGTAGATTTTCTGGCCCCAATATAGTTGGTTACCCATAACCTGCTGGTAGCTGCCAGTTGCATAATAACGTTGAGTCATAAGTAACAGGTTAATTGATGCGATTGACTCGTTCCTGGAAATGAATATAAATTGAAACAAACTTCTAATAATGAGATCTTATTTTTTAATAAATAATGAACTTAATGATAATATTATGTAATTAATTCATACCACACTTTGAACTTTATGATTTTGTGATTTAGTTTCTAAAATTTTTGGAATGACTTGTGCCTGAAGAAAACTGTAGCCTATCTTCTGATAAGAATGAATAGTGACACAATTTCATGTATAATGTACGTAGTGAACGAAACTATTCATAAACTAATTTGCTTTCATGAAGGTTATATAACAAGATAGTTCTCAATGTGCATGCAAAACTGTAACTTATATAGTTTGGTTGTGATAAATGGTATGTAACTATTACATGTAATATTTTTGGGCCTGTTTGATGAAAACTTCAGATCTTGCTCAATCAATTTCAGGATTTCTAGAGTCGATTGTTTGGTACACCTGAATCTGATTGAAAAGTCCCTGAATACACGCGGGCGCACAGACATTTCCAGGCTTTCTAAAATATCGTCGTCTTCCAATATATATTGCAGAGCTTTTTCCATTTTCCTCTGCTGTGTGTTCGAACGGAACTGAACCACGCTGCACTGCAATCAGCTTAACCAGCCGCTGCTAACAGAGCTGAGATCGTGCGTTATCTTTAACGGAAAGTTAACATGTATTAAAGTTTGGTGAAACACGTATTTTCTCTAACGGACCGTTAAAATCTCCTAACGTCTAGTTAGCGTGTTAACAAGCATAGGTGAAACCGACCATGACATTTGTTAGTCTATACGGAGAATGTACGTGGTATAAAGAAGTCAACCACCTGCCTGGAGAGCCGAGGTCGCTAAGGCTATTGGTCCGCAGTTGCTCGTATCGAAGAAGCGCGGGTTGAAATCTCACCTCGGGAATAGATGTTTGTGTGTGCTTGTGTTGTCATTAAGTATCGTGTTCCCCTACCGTTACTCCAATGTAAAGAATCAAAGTGGTCACTACATGACCTAGTAGTTAAAAAGCGACCATAAAGAAATAAAAAAAGTCAACGTATGTTACAAAAAACCCTAGCTGATATTTTCACGAAAATACTGCTGTTTTTGTGGATCCTCGTACACACACACACCCTTCTTTTCAAATGTTCGACTTTTCCGTCCTTTCTCGTTTCCTGTGTTCGTCCGACTCTCCTCTTGTCTGGAACAATACCAAATTAATATATTTATCTCAGAATTTAACCCAAAATAAATATTTGCCGATCGAACTTGCTAAACGCCGAATTTGAAACGGATCTTTAAATTTTTAGAGGTACGTTTCTCTAGAATATATTCACTGCTTTAATTATAATTTTTTCTCAACAGTTTTCGCTCGAGTAAAGAAAGTACATCTATATTTTCTATACAACTTCTAGATTTTCAAATGTTTACAATTTTTCGAACGCGTGCAATAGATTCACAATTGAAGATTGAAATATTTTCTCCCTAAAATCAATCCTTCAAAATTAGATCAATGATGTCTTGTTCATATTTTTCAAAATTTAAGTAATTTTCCAAAATTTGGAAATTCTACTGTTTTTCGAATCTCTTCACCTTAAATTCACCTTTAATACTGAAGCTAGAGATTTCTTTCGAAATAATACTGCGCAAATTTGGATTATTCATTTTTTTAATGAACGTTTTTTTTTCAAAATAGTATCTTTTCATAATTTTTGAGTGCAAATTTTTCATCTTAGAGCTGAGATGAATCTCCACAGTAAGCATTTAGCAGCATAGACTGTAAGAATCTGGCTTGGGAAATCTAAGCGCTCGATTTCGGGAATCCACTGAAGACAAATATTTTTATTAAACGTTTCGTATTGGAAGAACATTTGTACCATTTATTGTAAATCTCATTTTTTAAATTTAACTTTAAATCTGTTGTCAAAAATTAATTATATGATTTTTCTTCGAATGTTTTCGAACCGTTTTCTTATGTCACGTTAGATTTTTAAGACACCGATAAAACTTTTCATAGAACACCGTCCATTAATTTTTTATCCACATGTTTTTGCATTTTTTCATGCAACCCACACAATATTTTCTTCTGGGTAACTTTATATTTAAGGTGATACATTAAAGTATTTTCTCGCATTACTAATTCTTCATTTGTTTCCTTTCTAATTTCAATAATCTGTCACTCGCGCATCCATTCGTAGGACGAGTGCTGGACTACATCCAATATATTATTTAGTTTCCTTCGTCTTTTAATATTTACGTTTTTGAATAATAACAAAGTGAAACGCATAAGCCCTTGTTAACACGGCATTTGAAATATTAAAACTCTGTCATATTACAGAGAAAATATTATTTTGAACAAGTATTCAAGAACACCGTTCCATGCACCAGTTGTGGAGCACTGGTTCATAGAACGTCCAATACTAATAGCACGTACAGAATATATAGTTTACAAAGAAACGCAAGAAGAAAGTTCTCTTTCATCTTCCAGCTAAGTATCAGATTCTGACTATCAAACAGACGAAGGTATTAGTTTAATTGACAATGCTTACCTTTGAGGCCTTGTACGAGGCCTGGCACTAATAAAATATGAAACTGAAATGCTCAGTTCACGCATTAAAGAATTTAATTTGCTGGTACAAAACATCATATTTTTGTCACAGGCGCAAAACGTTGTGAAATTATTTGCAATGAGAGACTGTATTTGCTACTCTGTAGACGTTGAAGGTCTCTTGACAAGCCTCGGGGTGGAGCACAACATTGAGACATGGCGAGGTTCATCGACTCATGTAAAACAAGTTTGAAAGCAGCATTATTACGCAATGGAAACAAATATACATGAATAATGCATGAATGGCATTCAACGGAGCTGATTTTCTTGGAAATTATAAATATGTTACGTAAATGTGAAGAAATATATCAGTGCCTACAAAACGCTGGGTGTCAACATGTCCCTCAAAATTCATCACGTCTCACATCTTCCTCAAAAACATAGGTTCAGTCAGTGACAGACAACAGACGATGCAGTATAATGTCAGGGTCAATGGAGGGCATTAATGCTGGACACTTCAGCGTGACGTGTCAAATGCTCAACACAAACGGAAATTTACCTTGGATTATATATTTTCAGTGTGTATGGATTTTATTTGTATTATACCTTGAAATACGTATTACTATATGGAGTGCGTGCCATGTGACTCATTGTCACTATTTTCTTAGCGAATTCCATGTTTATTAGTACTCTATGTAGCCAAAATTGTTCTAGTGAAATATAAATGGTTGAAGGAGTATACCTGAAAAAACGGTCTGTGATATAGGCAAATGGTTTGCATGAATCAGCACCTTTCACTTATTTTAGAACACGTGTTAAATAATTATTTAAGCCTTTATGTTTTAGGATATTTTAAGAAATTGGTGTTTTAATAAATCCAGTGATTTGTTTTGTAATATAAAAAAATGTCGATGATAAGCAAATATTTTGTCAGATGAAATGGGATCATTACCATTTCTTTTCACTCCACATGAATCGGTAAAGTTTTTATTTATAGTGAATGTCGAATATGGCATTGACAAGACGGATAGAATACAGATTTTAAAAAAGCTATATAGAATTTAAAATTATAGTTGACATTTTATCTAGTGAAAAAATAATTTGTCTATTACAGAGTCTACAATTGAATGGAATAGATGGCCATCTCACACTTCCACATTACAGTATGTGTTTATTGAATTGACAGAGACGCTGGAAGAAGATTCGTGCCGTCAAAAATAACATTTCATCGTGTTGTTTGTAGCCGGATTATTTATTGGCTGTCTCGCCCGTAATCTCATAGAGAAGCGGGTGGGGACTCGACAAATAATCACCGATATTGTTCTTACTGCAGTAATATAAAGATGTTTGATTGATTGATTTTTTTGTGTTTCCGGGCGCGTTAACTGATTCGGTCATAATTCCCGTTAGTGTAGTGCATGTTTTTTTCTAGGGATATGGCGGTGACCTTCCCCCGCTGGATGGCGAGATCCGGCGCCGACCTACCGTCGGCTAGTGGGGTTTCCCCCTAACCAGGACTCTCCTACCAGCGGGGCACCGCCCCGTCAGGGACACGCTCTAAGCTCCCGACCGGTCTCCCGGAATATGTGGTAGTGTAGTTCATGTTAGTGTTGGTGCTTGTGTAAGGGGAGAGGATAGGATAAGGAAGAGGAAGGACAGATCGCGCGCGGTCCGGGGCCCGTTTGGTAGGGTCCGGCTCCGGCATTCGCCTGGTGCTGATCGGAGAAACCACGGAAAACTACCGATCAGAGCAGCCGGCCACTAGAATTCTCCTCCAGAGAGCGACTGAATTCGACCTAGCTGAAGAGGTAGTGTCGAAAATCCTGCCGCCGTCAGGACTCGAACCTAGGACCTCCCGGTCAGAGGTGCTGCAGTGACATCAGTTGATGCACTGAGCTACCGCTCCTGGTTCAGGCGATCGCCGGACCCACTGCCTCGTCGGGGCGATCATCCACCCAGGACACCTATCCTGGCGATGACAATGAGGGCGGTCGAGCCCAACGATGCACTTACAGCTATTCGTATTGCGAAATATTTATCTTGAACTTGCGAGCATATGCTGTATCATAGAGCTTCTGGCGTGTATTGAAGTAAAGTTGGGAGTGAAGCAAACTCGTATAGGGTCTCAAAAATGGTGATATCTTCCAGGCTTTTGTGGAAAGTTTCGTGTAACGCAAACGGTGTCATCTAGGCTCTATCTAAAGAAGTTCTTAAGGGGCTCTCAATAACGTCTTAGAGGCTCTGCCTCTGGAATCACGAAGGCTCGGGGCCCCTCCTTACGCACGCCTCCCTGTTTCTGATGGCTCAGAATAAACTTCTGAGAACATTAGCGGGGCTGTTCTCGCACCAGTGGTGAACTAGCTATATTTTTCTTCAAAAACTGCCGTTGCAGTTTTACCGGCAACAATCGATCCCTGCGCCTGCATGATGAGTACGAACTTCCTGCGGTAAAATCGAATGCGAGGCAGTTACACCCTAAAACGGGTGTTGCTTTTCAGATAACCGCGGCGAACACGACGGTCTTTGAAATATTTTTTCTCTGAAAGACAGGGGTTGACCCTGCGCATTTGCGTGGTCTTGTTTTATCCAGCGGTCGACGGCTGCACTGTGCTGGCGTTTGAAACTTTCTTTTCATTCGCAAACGATCCGTTTTGACCGGTGCGTCCGCGCAACGGGTGCTTGACACAGGATACGATGGGAGGACTGGGTCGACTTAAAAAAACGGGGTGGGCGTAGGTGACTTGTAGCTGTAATGCGCCACCCGCCGCATTGTTTCCCGCGTGAAGTCCGCATCCCTTGTCTGCGTCCACAGATTCTTCAAGGGCCGCGTCGGTTTACTGGCTCCCTTCTGCGGTCACATATACAGCTCCGGACTTGCAACTTTCCTTTGTCCCAAAAAGCAACGCCGCGGGCTTTCTTTGTCGGCGCCCGTAGTCATGACCCGCGCCTAAAGGTGAAATTGCCGAGTCTGGTGCGTCGCCTAATTGTCATATCGTTCTCAGTGATAGCGTACCGTCCTCTCAGGGATCCTAAACCTCTCAAATATTGCGTGCCTATAAACTTCTGTTTAAAAAACTTAAAATTAATTAATATTTCATTTAAAAAATGTAATTAATTGTATATTTTCTAACTGTGTGAAAGGCGATAGAACTTATTTGTAATGAAATTTAGTTTTACGTTTGTACTAAAGTATGTTCTTTTTCTTTTCAGGTGAGTGATGGTGGTTGCAATTTCTGATTACATGTGAGTAAATTAATATTACAGATAAATATGACGAATATCTTATTACAGTAGTTCCATATTCAGAGTGATATTTGAATTTCCTTTGCTTTTTGAACACTTATAACATTTCCATAGTCTACAATCACGGCAATTATGCTGTCCGTAGCTTTGCAATCAATGCAGATTTAGTTCTCCTGAATGCTATTAATATGCCGTCAAATGCACTATTGATCAATTATGCTGCGTAAAAGTTTATTTACACTGTCTTCTTTTAAATGAAATCTATAAAGTGGATTCAGAATTTTCAGTGAAATGAAAATACTTACTAATAACAGGTATATCTCTAGAAAAGGTATTCAGCATTCTTTCTTCTTTAATTTATTTCATTCTGATTCAAATCGAACAAAAATTTTCTAAACGAGTGGTGTTACACCAACCATAATTTCTCGTATAATTCATAAAGGTTACGTAATAATATAATACTATCGGTATATATATATATAATCGGTATATTTATATATTCGGTATATTTATATAAATATAAATATCGGTATAATAATACTATAATATAATCCTGGTCAGGCGGAAGAGCAGGCCTTACGGCCTGAGCCTCGCCAGAAATAAAGACATTATTATTATTATTATTATTATTATTATTATTATTATTATTATTATTATTATTATTATTATTATTATTATTATTATTATTATACTGTAATTTCTGTCCTTCTTGTACTTCAGCTATCACTTGCCGTGTTCCAGAAAACTAAACGAATTCAAAGCGCGTATAATGCAAATCTGTAATTACTTCGACAGCCAGGAATTCCTTTCTTCCATTTCTGTAATTTCTTACTTACAAAACAAAGAATCAAAATTGTAACAGTATTCGTAGCATATGATCCTTATATAGTATTCGAGTAACTTACGTCCGTCCGTCACTCACTTAGTCAACCTGTCGTCCACCAATTGGGACAAATGAAGTGTCATTCGACGCGTCTTCTTCTGTTGGGGACCTGATAATTTGCTTTTGGATTTCCTCCAAAATAACATGCGCGTTTTTTGACTTCGCGATCTAACAATGGCAAACCAGTGTACCTCAGCGCCACTGTACCCAGGAGATAAATGCCACAGGTCGCTTGGGACTTTAACGATCAAATGCCACAGTATTCGAATAATTATTGTATGATAGGATAATTTTGTTATGTGTAACATATACGATATTTCTAGAGGGATAATCCAATTTTGTGGGGTAATTTCCACTTCAAAATGATATTCTAATATATATCTAAAACAATACAATGGTATGTTCTTAAATTAGAGCTTGCAAATATGCGAATGTACTTTAATAAGCCGCCTAATAACTGAAAGTATGTTCTGTTCAAATCATCATAATTGGGAGCGTTCCGATTAGGTTCTCCAACACGGTATTCTGGGGTGAGATGTGGTCACACTCCGTATGATCATCCAACAAGAGTTAAGAACGTATATTTTTCGTATTTCTTTTTTAATTTTCATTTCTGTTATATTATTTGTTACATACTGTATCCGAGAATGAAACGAGGACTATGTTAAAGTTTTATTAAAAATTTGCCTAGTAGAAATATCCAATTTATGAATATTTTAAAAATAGAGGCCTTGCTTTTATTTAGTTATTATACATCAGATAAGTAAAGAAGTTTTATGATATTGAAGTGAACACTCAAATTTGCAGCATTACAATATATCTTATTTGTCCGCCGTAGGAAGTGCTCGAAAATGTAAGAAAAACGTTTTTGAAATTGGATGGAGGTTTTCCACTAAACAGGGAGGATTTGTCGCTCAAGACAAGTCAGCTAAAAAGAATAACTTTTTGGTGGACTCGGTGAGAATGTCCTTGTTTACACGTGGGCTAGGCTGCGCAGCTCGACGTGTCTTTGTTTCTTTGCGCTGGCTAGCCTGTTTGCGTTGGTTTCTGAATGGACGTATCGATAATGGGAGTGAGTAGTGAGGATTGGGAAGGCAAGGAAATTGATTGTCATTATCTAACACAGAAAATCTGTTTTCATTGGTGATTGGTAGTAGTGATTGTGTTTTCGCGGATGGACGGTTGGACGTATCTGCAGTGTTGCCTATTGTTGTCCAACAGTCGGTATTTTGAACGGCCTCTTCCAGCCTTCGGATATGTTCATCTAAATTATTGTTTATATGTGTGAATGCTTTCAGAAGGTCGGCGTTGAAAATGTACGGAGCTGTCATGAATGCGTATCAAAGTGCGTGGTAAATATGAAAATAAATAAATAGTTGAGAGTTTAGGCTAATGTAAAAAATACTTCCTAAACTATCTTTTTAATTTTATTGTATTAAATTATTTAAGTTATGTATTTATTTAAAAAATAACAATAATGCGATTCTAATTTGTATTTAAATGCAAAAAGAGTTCAATATGTTTAACGTAATATATTTAAGCTGCAAACTAATAAAATACAGTTAGATTACTGTACTTAGCCTATTGAAAGGCCACGAAATTCACCACTTTTATATATTCGTCAATTTGAAAAACAAAGTTCAAGTTTTTCCGTTCCTGTTATAGATAAACTTTGAATTTGATGTTTTTCACAATTATCACAACACTTTCACTAATAGTTTAAAACTATACCCAAACTAAATTAACTGATAGAGCAAATAAGTATTGGAAGTCTTCAAACTCGTTCAAATACACGTTTGTCCATTGCGCCGTCTCTTAAGCCAAATATTTGTATTACTTCTTTTCCACTGCTTCGGACAATATAAATCTATTTCTGTTACAAGTAAAGAAAACAGTTTAATAGCAAAAATTACCTGTAAGATATAGAAAAGTCAAAATTCCTTTTATCGATCCCTTATACCGAAATATCGATCGGTGCATGACATGCTTTACCATGTGTCTGGCTAGCTGGCTGAGGTCAATGATTCGAAATCATATTTTAAATTTGAGGAGTACTTTACATGAAGCCTCAACACTTTCTAAACCTCAAATATTTTCTCAAAACTAACAATTTGTTTCGAATTCCTACAAATACCTTCTGTAGGACTCTTTCTTCAACTACAATATTGTTAACACAACCAGTTCCACTTTTTATTTTTGACATTCAAGAGTAATTTATTATAGTGTATATTGATTACATATAGTATTTTTGATTACATGATGTTTCGGCTAAATCTTTTAGCCATTTTCAGACCTGGGTTTTAATTGTACATTTTAATGTTCTTAAATCTTCTGTCAACAAATATTTATTTTAAAATGTATTAAAAATTATGGACTATAAATTGTTAACATGTACACTTAAAAACCAGGTCTGGAGATGGCTGTAAGGTGTAGCCGAAACGTCATGTAATCAAAAATACTATATATAATCAATATACACTATAATAAATTACTCTTGAATGTCAAATATAAAAAATGGAACTGGTTGTGTTAACAATATTGTAGTATATACAATGTTGCGGTTTATACAATATATGCCTGCTTGAAATGCCAATTTATGCCTGTTTGTAATGTAAGTAAAACAGGCCCAGTGACTTACGTTCACTATAACCGAGGGTTCCTTATTTCCGAGTTTACTATAACCGGAGTCGAATATAACCGAGTTTTCACGCGATTTTTCTTTGAAGTTAGTGCAATTTATATTTTTTGTCAGAAATTGGTTTTTCTTTATTTTTGCTTGGTAGATCAAATGGCGCGTATAAAAATGGCGCAGCTCCCATTTTTGAAGAACACTGTATTTTGTAAAATTGCCTATAGAAAATTAATATTGTTATTAAACTTAAACTACAATATTGAAGATAAAGCTATCTCCTTAATGAAATCTGACCGTTTAACTGTATCTTGAAATATCGTATATGGGAATCTCTGAATTTTTAGAAATTGCCAAAGCAAATGTTGCACTTTTTTTAAGAGTTAGGAAGGACGGTTTTGAATGTGAGGCTATTCATAAAGTGGTAACCTGACTGTTGTTATTTATATGGACATGAGCTTGAATCCCTGACCGGAAAAAAAACTGGTGTTTCTTAAACAGCGCGCACTTTTCCCCCGTATTTTTACGTAACATTAAGCGACAAGTACTTAATTTTCGAAAAATTGTTCTTAACCTAATTTCAAACTCTATTTTCAAGGAACAGATTGTATGAAGCGAAAATCGCTGTGCAATATTTTAGTTATAGGAAAACCCCGAAAAAATTTTGAGCTTCTGCAATTTTCGAAAAATCAGATTTTTAGCGAACTTGAGATGTGCACAATTCTCTTACAGCATCCAACAACAAATTTTAATAAAAAACAATGGGGCCATTTTTTGGAAAATTTGGAATATGTTCCAGGGGCTTCATGTAAAGTACCTCCAAGAATTAAAATAACGCTTTCACATTCAAGAGGCCACGACATCAGCTAGATCTATTGGGGAATGTCAATTTTGGAGAAAATAGGCTGAACGGTATAGCCGCTAGCGTTGTTCACTGGACCGATTCCGTCGGATCGACGGACAGACAGGCGGCTGGGCAGATGGTTTGCTGTCATTTGATTTTTCGATATCAAGGACTCACAAAACATGGATTCTAGCTACATCATGTGATATAGGATTTTTTTTACATTTAACAACTTGATTTATCCATTTTCTCGTTCCCAAGGCCCTGTAATAAGAATTTTCTGTCGAAAATTCGCCGTTTTTTCGCGCAGCATTACATAACTTTCTCTGCTCTGCATGGAGAAAGTAAATGTTCCTGGTTGGAAACATTTGCATATTCGTGTGGTATTATCTGTGTAGCTGATATAAATAATGCGAAAATGTACCAGTGGTTCTGTAATATACAAATAATTAAAAAAATATAATGTAATAATTAAGGTGTCCTAATTAAATAATTTCTAAATAATTTAAGCCAAATATCTCTCGACTGAAAGACGGAACATTCAAGTGACGAATTGCCATTGCCCTTCTTTGTGTTAGTTTCACCTTTTGCATGATATTTTACGTGTTATTACTTTTGCGAAAAAAATGAATTTAACATTATGGAGCGCAGTATTGCAATTTTTTTGCAAGTCACAGTGTTCTCAGCTTGCAGGGGAAGCGCATGACGGGACGACGAGGCGGCGTGGGGAGGAGCGACGTAGACTCGGAGTGGGTGGGCGTGGATTGACTGATTGATTTTTTCGTGTTTCCAGGCGCGTCAACTACATCGGTCATTAGTCCCGTTAGTGTAGTGCATGTTTTTCTTCGGGGATGGCAGTGATCTTCCTCCGCTGGATGGCGAGATCCGGCGCCGACCTACCGTCGGCTAGTGGGGTTTCCCCCTAACCAGGACTCTCCCACCAGCGGGGCACAGCCCCAGCCGGGACATGCTCTAAGCTCCTGACCGGTCTCCCGGAATATGTAGTAGTGTAGGGCATGTTCGTGTAAGTCTGTGTGTAAGGGGAGAGGATAGGACAAGGAAGAGGAAGGAAAAATCGCGCGCGGTCCGTGGCCCGTTTGTTAGGGTACGGCTCCGGCTCCTCCATTCTAGCGGCTGGCTAGAATTCTCTTCCACACAGCGACTGCATTCGATCCAGCTGAAAAGCTGACGTCGAAAATCATGCAGCCGTCAGGACTCGAACCTAGGACCTCCCGGTCAGAGGCGCTGCAGGTGGGCGTGGAGGCAAGGACAGGGCGGCGGGCAGAGCGAGGGCGGTGAGCGGCGCAGAAAGGAATAGTGAGGAGCAGGATAGAACGGCATGGTGCTACTGGGGGTGGGGGTTGGGGTGAGGAGGAGCAACGGAGGGGAGAGGCGAAACGGGGGAGTGAGGCGCGGCGGAGCAGCCGGGGGTGGGCCGGGGCGGAGAGGGGAGGAAGGAAGTGGAGCGCAGTCCGTGCCGATCTCCCTCCGACGCCGATTTGGCTCCCCCACAATGAATGTCGGCCATTAAGCAACGCCCCCTCGCCAAAAATGCACATAATGCAAGACTCTTAGGCTGCGACGGCAGAGCAATGGAGCCGGTGCTCGCCGCACGTAGGTCGTAGCCGTGGCACGGGCGAGGGCGAGGGCGAGAAGGGGGCGGCAGACTTTCTTGAGCAAGGGAGCCAGGGCGCCTGCGTCGGCGCTGTTGCAATGCTGTGCGCCCGCCCTTGCTCCTTGTTTTCCTAATAAATTGCGGCGGAGCTATCTCCCCCAGCACAGATAACCATCTCATTAAGAGCAAATTGAAAACCGCTACTCGACATCGTCTGACCTGTCCATAAAGTAGCTGTTTCTTGTCACAAAATGCGCTTCCTGTTGCTGTTAGGAAAACTCGTTTATAACTGCTGAGTTCGAATGGTTCGATCGTTAGCAGTGAATAGCTTTTCTCCCTGGAGTGTGCATTGCTGACAAATTTCTGACATTTCCATAGTTTGTTGGTTTCGATAAAAAATACGTGTGTTTGAGTACACAGTTAGCACCTAGTATTTATTTGAACAATTCTTCTTTACGCCATTCATTTAGATGTAAAAGTACATTGTGATTCATTATAGTACATACACTGGATACTACAGTGAAATACAGAAACTCTCCACTGATCTCTGGAAATACTCTTTAAATGTCTCCGAAGTCTCAGTGTCTTTAGGAATTGAAGTTGTTTTAACACGCCATGTGCCAAAAACTGTTTCTCGTGTTTGTTCTCCGTGTGCAAAACTGCAATATTTTTTGATATAGTTCAATGCGAAACATTATGAAACGCGCGCCAATGTTAACTTACCACTTATGTAACCACTTATGCAACCACCAACATTTATGTAAGCTTACTACTCAAACCAATTAAAGCGAACAATTAAATACATTTAGATATATAAATTTTTTAAAACAACAATTAGATCTTTCAAAACCACATTTTCACTATAAAGGCTTAACGTTCCCAATGTAGTCACTTATATGATGTGAGAAGTCATTCTGATAAGAATATCTTAATGTCAAGCATATTACGGCAAGAAAGAAAGAAGTTTTAGAATTTTTTCTAACACGGGAAGTAACGGCGAGTTAATGCTCTTCCAGGAACTGGAACGTATCTGGTGGCACTGCTTTACGTAATGCAGCAGCTCGTCTACTCAGTGGTTATCAGCCCGATCTGTGACGTTTCGCCTTGATTGGTCTACGATCCGCGATATTAATTTGCTCGCTGTCGCTCCCGCGTGCCGATGCCACAACCTTCGACGCATCCCTCCCCATTTCCCCTCCCCCCCACTGTTCCCCACCCCACCCCTCCCAGCTGCATTCCGTGCTGCTCGGCCATGTCCCATCATGAACCTCCGGCAATTACAATCCACATGGGCGAAATCCCTGCGGCCGCGCCCTGCACAGCCCCGCCCGGCTGTCAGCCGCGTGCGGCTCTGCGTCTGGCCTGCCGGATTTCGCCCTCCGCAATTCACTAAATCATTTGCTCCGTTTCGTAATGCAGCTTGCCGCTTGCGTTCTACATTGTTGCGTTTTCAATGTGCGTAGTCTAACGCACTTCTATTCTCCGAGCTCCCAGTATCAGGCTTGCGCAGTCCCATCACACTTCGAGCGATATTGATGCGACAAAAGTTACGTGTTTGGTTAACAGAAATTGTAAGAACACGCTCAGAATCGACCTATATAGCGAATTCCTTTGTACTTGGGTATTGTTCAAAATTGTAAATATCATTTATCACCATACCTGTGTCACATCACGGAAACATTTTCAGTGGTGGCAGTGTTCAAATAAATCTAAAACCTTTGAAATTACAACAAAAACGCATTATTAAACTTTGTTACGGAAACCAATAGATTATTCTATAATTCTTACTCCAAATAGATTTATATCTGTATTTAGAATTGAATTTCGAATCCTATATATTTGGATTCTTCTTCAGGGACTTATTTTTTCATGAGTTCTCGTTTTCCATTACCTTTTGTCAAAATTAACAAATGGATATATTGGATGGGCATTCATCCAACATTTTGAATGAAGTCTATTGAATTTACTGTTGTATGGATACAACGGTTGTCTGTACAAAACTGTCCGTCAAAAGGTGATGGAATTTATGCTTAATTACGATTATTGGATATTGTACGGTATTATACGATTAATCATATAAACTAATAGTTTCTAATTAAAGGTAATTTTTACTAACATATGCATATATGGAGTATAGAGAAAAATATGAGATGTTGCAGGAAAAATGCCAATTTTAGGCTGAAAAACACATTGTGTGTGTGTGGGGGGGGCTAAAACAGAGAAAGTGGATTTTCGCTTCTACATGCAGTAACCTTCACTGTAAGTACTAGTAGTTGTCGTAGTCAAAATGGACGATTTTTGAGTTCTTCGTGGCGGAGACGCGTTTTTATTTTTCTTCAAAACATCAGTGATCAAACTTTTCATCTGCCTGTGGACAACACTAGCACCTAAACGTTTCAGAGAATTATCCCAGAAATAAATATTCTCAGATCGATCTTTCCTCATTTATGGCCCAGAGAATTTCTAACAGATCATTTAATTTTTTGCAGGTTCTTTACATGAAGTTCCTATGTGATAATCCAACGTTTTTGAAATATTTGTTCCAAATTTGTCCTTAACGTTTTGCTCAAATAGCGAAAAGAACGCTTATTAAATTCACGTAGATCCGGTTTCCATTAAAACTTCTGCAATTTTGGAAATTCGTATCTTCCGTTTTATCATATGACAGTGGGATTATGCAACATATGAATCGTTGTTTAAGTATACGACTACTAGATGTTTCTTTTCATGTTGAAATTCCAAGCTCGAGATTCGAATATCTTAACTTTTTAGCACGAATTCCGTTGAACGTAGATATCTTGTTTCTATTAACAAAGCGAAGTACTTGAACTTTCAAATTTCGGAATTATTCGGCTTGATATTCGAAACTCCACATCTAGAAAAGTTAGAGAGAAGATTAAAGGTGGAAGAAGGAAATGTATTTGATTCATCGATTTATTTCGTGCTTTCTTGCGCGTCAACTGCTGTAATTATTACTCCTGAATGTGTAATGCATGTTATGACTCGGGAGGGACGGTCTTCATCGCCTGCTAGAACGTCAGATCCGTCGCCGGTCTACATGGTTTGCGGTGGCTTCCCTGTCCAGGAATTTCCGCCTTATGGGCTCCGCCCGCCCCGTGATGACATCCGAGCTTGCGACTGTCCCCACAACCTGCGCGGTAGTTTACTGTAGGATATGTAAGTAAGTAAGGGGTGAGAATAGGACCAGGACGAGGAAGGAATGATCGCGCGTTGATCGTGGCCCGATCCTTCAGGTACTGGCCCGACATTTGCCTAGTGTTGCTCGGAGTTACTGCCGAAAACTACCGATCAGAGCAGGCGGCCGCTCTAATCCTCTTTCCGACAGCAGCTGAAATCGACTGAGCTAGTAACTATTGTCGAAAATCCTCCAACTTACTCGAGCCTTACCATCGCGGTAGCTGAGCGGTAGCTCAGTGCATCAACTGATACAGCGCCTCTGACCGGGAGGTCCTACGTTCGAGTCCTGACGGCAGCTGGATTTTCGACACTAGCTTTTCAGCTAGGTCGAATTCAGTCGCTGTCTGCAAGAGAATTCTAGCGGCCGGCTGGTCTGATCGTTAGTTTTCCATGGTTTTTTCGATCAACACCAGGCGAATGCCGGAGCAGCACCCTAACAAACGGGCCACGGACCGCACGCGACCTTTCCTTCCTCTACCTTGTCCTATCATCTCCACACACACACACACACACTTATAGTAACACTAACATGCAGTGCACTACCATATATTCCGCGAGACCGGTCGGGAGCTTAGAGCTTGTTCCGTCTGAGGCGGTGCCCCGCTGGTGGGAGAGCTCTGGTTAGGGGGAAACCCCGCTAGCCGACGATAGGTCGGCGCCGGATCTCGCCATCCAGCGGGGATAAATCACCCTCATCTCCCGAGGAGAAAATGCACTACACTTACGGGATTAACGACGCGTTCGGTATCATTAACCAACCCACCAAATCGAGACGTACGCTTCTGACGCGACCGGAATCACTAACCAACCAACCAAATCGAGCGCTCCCACCTCCCGGTCAGAGAGTCAGTGCAATGACAGATGTTTCTCTGAGCTACCTCAGATGGTGTGACCACGTGGGGTTGCTGTTTTAAGGCCGGGTTGCGCGGTGCCCGGTGCGCCTGCGTTTCGTCAGCGGCGCGCAGCGGGGCCGTGGCGAGCCACCGAGAGGCCATTACCGCGTGTTTGCCCGGCGCCAGCTTCTCTCGTTGCTGCGTGCTATCGATTTATCGAATGGTTTTCCGAGGGTTTGTCTGTCGAGATGTGACATGGCCCCTGTGTGCTGTGTCATCATTGTTTCCTACCATTTCAAATATTGGAGCAGAGGCCGCGGCCCCCGCTGGGTTCACCGAGCGGTTTTTGGGAGGCGAGGGGAGGGGCGAGGGGAGCGACGTGCGAGGTAAGGAGGGGTGGTGGATAGTCACGGCGGGGATGGGAGCGGCACCAACGCAGGTGTGGGTTTGGAGGTAGGTCATTTTCCCCTCCTCCAAAAAATGTAATTCCAAGAAAAAAATCCCTCAACCGTGAAGGTAAGCGACAGGATAGGACATTCTGCCGGTAATTGCAGCAAACATTGACACATGGGCTTATATACGTCGCAGAATATTGGTTCGTAAGATACAGAAATTGTCGCCTGAATACAATGCCTAGTTTGTTTATGTTGTGTGTGAAACTTTCTTCTCGTTATTTATGGTTACTACCTTACGACGCGTTTACATTTTGCATTAAAGACACCCAGAAAATGCAATATAAACTACTACTTCAGAACGTATGAGTCCATATCGTACCGTCAGAAACATGTCCTCTCCTATTCCTTAGAGGCCGTTCTCCCCACAAAGCCGAACTGTGAGAAAACCTATTCGCTAACACTCACTTCATTCCAGAAATAATGTGGCCACTGTTTTGACGTTCTGCAAAAGTTGAAATCCCACGAGGTGACCCATCTATTTTAGTGCACTTAAAGAGGAACACTGTGATGTATTATTATTGGTGTATAAGTTCTAGAAAACATTCTGGAGCTGTAAAAATAAAAGCATTTTGCACAAATTAATGGATTTCAAAAATCATATTTCCCACTTTTTACAAGAATAATATTGCAAGAAAATAATGTAAATAATAATAATAATAATAATAATAATAACAACGATATGTCATAATATTTCACAAGTGCACATACAACGGAAATAAACACCATTCGTTTCGTTTTGTAACTGGAATATTTTGTAACTGTAGCTGTAATCGGGCCAAACGGGTCACGGACCGCGCGCGATTTTTCCTTCTTACGCTTACACTAACATGCACTACACTACCACATATTCCGAGAGACCGGTCAGGAGCTTAGAGCTTGTCCCGGCTGGGGCGGTGCCCCGCTGGTGGGAGAGTCCTAGTTTGGGGAAAACCCCACTAGCCGACGGTAGGTCGGCGCCGGATCTCGCCATCCAGCAGGGGAAGATCACCGCCATCTCCCGGGAAAAAGCATGCACTACACCTTCGGGACATATGAACAAAGCAGTTGACGCTCCAGGAAATACGAAAAAATCAATCAAACCCAGCAGCGTGCTTAACTTCCTCATCCACAGGCTTGCGCATGGAGGGGGGGAGGCAGATTCTCCGTAGCCTTAACGAATAAAATATTTTATTTCCCTAAATACGTTCAATACCCTAATTCACCTGGGTTTTAATGGAAAACGCGCCCAAAAATGTTACCTCCACTCGTCTTTTATACTGTCCACCCCATGTCCATAACGGTATTCGATTCTCGACGAGACGGGAGCCATGGGTGCTATGTCTGGACTACAGGGGGAATCGTCAACATCGTAACCTTGAAAATAATAAAATATAAACGTTCCCGTGAATTACAAATTGCGATGGGAACACCTTCGTAGCCCTTCAAGTTTGATTTTACTGATTTTTTGACGGTTAATTTTGATACAGTAATATATGAAATAACTATATATATGTGCATTTATTTTCATAAAAAATTCAATTTCTTGCTCTGCAAATGAAAGAAAATCTATTTTATCGCATCAATATTTGTATTTAATGATAAAATCTATTACATTTTAATGTGAAATATAAAAAATGTGCCGATATAAAAAATGTACTTACCTAAAGTATGCTGAAACGTAAATATGTTTTGTGTGTATTCGTAGGATTCTGATTTTAATTCTTTTAATTCAATAGTTCGTTTTTTATCCAACGGCTAAAGGCTCTGCAATAAGCCAGATTATTACAAAGCTCATGTGAAAAATTTCTTTATAGTTTGATCAAAAAGCACATTATAGTCAATGTACTAAATTATTCTGTTTCCTTAAATCATATGAACGTATGAAATGCACACAAAGAACATTGGCGGACCTCTGAGAACCTGTGTGGTAGGGTTAGCAGGATACTTGCAGTTAACAGTATGACGTCACAAAGTCTATGTCTGTAAAAACTCTCGCATACTATATATTATATCGATACATATTTTTGAATATCTTCTTTGATTTGTTTTTAAACAAATTTGTAGAATATGTAGTAAAGGGAGCAAATGTGATTAAATAAAAAAAACTTTATTGTGGTTATGAAGAATGCTCCACGTACTACAATCGTTAGACCGTGCGTGGGTGCATTACCTTATGAGGCAATAAGGGAAAAAAATTAAAATTTTATGAATCACTGTTAGTCCTATGCAAGCTAATAACAACAATACTTTCAAAATTTTGCGAAAAAATCCTTCGTTTATATTTTTATGATCGTGCAACCTGCACGCCAAACCAAATGTCCCAAACGTAAAGAAATGATTAATTGAGCAGAATATTTAGATATCTGGAATTATACCCTCCGGGATAAACAACGTTCAGCCAATATCCAACGAAAATTTGATGCTATTTAGATATCCTTTCATTACCGCCGGAGCCCCCTTCAAATACGTGGGCATACGAGGACCCAGGCGAGGGAAGGGGGCTCCTTGGCTCCCCCAAGGCAACGTTGTCGGGGATATTATCACAAACGGGCGCGAGTTAGATATTAACGCCCCCCCAACAAAACAAGAATTGTCCAAAAATGTAAATGGCCCAAATCCCTCTTGAGTCATATAAGAGGAGGCTGTATAAAGCGTCCGTAACGGTCCCCTCCCGGCGTGCGGCCGTTGGCGGTCCTATTGTGCCGCCCCCGCCTCGCCCCGCCCCCGCCCCCCGTGCATCGCATCGCGCCCGACAGTGGGCGGAAACCCAACAACTCCTGCAGTTCGCAGGCGCTCAGGAATTTGTCGCTAACTCTGCGGTGTTCTCTGTTCTCCATAAAAGTAATACCTTTTTAGGGTAAATGGGACAATAACACCACAAATTTGTCATTTACATCAAACGGAATGTAGAATAAATTAAGATAAAAAATTAAATATTACTGCCGAATAAAATATTCTGCCGAGAGGCAAATCGGGCAATTTTATGCAATAAAATTGAACGAGCACGCTTGGCAATTCCAGTAGAACTGACAACTGGAGTCGGGACCGGCATGAAATATGAATGGGATGATACTAAACATACAAAAGGTACAAAATATAAATTGATTTTTCAATAAATATACTTGTATAGTATAATATATTGTTTTCGTCTGATGATCATGATGAAACTTGAGAGCGATAGCAAAAATATACTTTGCTTCTCGAGAAAGTCACCAGTGCGTCATCCATCTCCGAAAGTCACAGACAAAATAAATTACGTAATGATATAATAAATTTACTATTATTATTATTATTATTATTATTATTATTATTATTTATTATTATTATATTAATATTATTATATTGATTATTATTATAAAAATATAGGGAAAACTTGTGAAAATACTCTCTGAACGCTTGATTCTCAATACCAACTGAAAGTGACAGACTTCCTGAAATCTCAGAGAATGAAACCCCCGCAGGGGCTCCTGCCGTACGAGTTGCGCTACACTGGTTTTCCCAAAAGTCTCAATCTAGATCCAAACTTTGGGGATTGACATCAGTGTTATGAACGTAAATATTATGACAAAATTTACAGTTCCGAATACTGCAATACAGCAATAGGAAGTAAATGATGAATGAATTTTTAACAATCTGATATATTCTTTTATTCTGACATAACGTCCAATTAGAGATTAATATTTTGTTACACGTGGATAAATGAATAATGGCTACATCAAATGCTAATTGTTTTATTATACGTATATGTAATATATTACGTTAGCCTTTCTGTTTTCGTTTGATTGTCATTGAAATCAAAGGTAATGAAAGCTTCCAAATGCACCTTGAAATTGAACTTATTCCTTTTACCGCTCATTCCTTCATTCCCAGCCACTGCGCGTCACCCCCCCGGCCGCAGGATGAGTCGGGGGCGGGGGCGGGGGGGCGAAGGGGGAGGGTCGGGCACGAGGGTTCCTCCGGAAGCCGCCTCCCCCTTCCCGCCTCGGCCTCTGAATACAGAGCTTTCATTAAAGCGGTATTTCATTTGGAGGTGACGCGCCGCTTGATTTCCGTTTTTGCTTGCGGGGGCGTGCCGTCCTCTTCGGCAGGCGAGAGAGGCATGTTGACTCCAGGGCCGGAGAGAGGTAGCCTTCCCCACGCGGCGTTATCTCAGGCGTGGCACTCGCACGCAGCGTGAATGGGCTCTCGGAACAAGCGCAGGGCGTTCTGGGAAGCGTCGTTTGCACCCGACGAACCAACGCCTTTTTCTCATTTGCAAAGTCATTCAGGTACGGGAACATTCCGACCGGAAAAGACAAATTGCATTTTTGTGTAGAAACATATATACTCTTATTTGCAATAGTTTTATAAATGTATACATGAAGCCTTCCTCAAATTATTATTTCTTTCTTGCTATTTTAGTGATTGCGTTTCACCTTCATTTTTTTGGTTTTCATCTTTCTGAAATTCATGTACCCATCATAAATGTCATTAAGTAATTATTTATTGAGAGGTTATATTGCTGCTTTTTAAACGTTTCAGTGAACAAGGTCAACTTAAAATATATTCAGATTTGTTTTTATTTTATTTGATACAATTTGCCAAAGAAAATAAGGCATTGGATCTGACGAATGGGGCCGAAGAACAATTTGCGCACGTTTCCTTGAGCACCAGAATCTCTTCCCCACTCTTTAATCATAAAGGATTGAATGATGAATAAAAGTACCAACAAACCAGGATGAGAAACTTTTGAAAACTAGATATTTTTACCCCAGAATTTAACAAAGCTCATGTACGTCCCTAAACGAACTCTAGATCTATTTTTTAATGTTGCAAACAAAAGAGTAAACCATTCCCCTGCTCTATCGCTACCACAGCAAGCGAAAGGAGAGCTCAATCAAACGTGCCAAGAGAGAAGCTATATTTGGAAGCCAGAAGCGAAACAAGAGACATTTACTCTCAGCATTTTCCTAATGAAGCGGAGAAATTGGACGACAATCTGATTGAGGTGGGATCATGGAACAATTATACAAGAAATATAATTTAATATTATATTATTATTATTGATTATCAATGTTATGCATTATAAATGATAAAATAAATATTTTACTTTGAACTTAAATTTGTATACCAATTTTAATTGTTTAATGTCATCTGGCAAAAGGTTTTAAAGTATCATACATATATTAAAGGTGTATTTCTTGTCGTAAGCAGCTGATATTGACTCCTGACGAGAGAGATTTCTACGACGTATGTTGTTTTATAAATATCTGTTTTACGTGGAAATATGTTGCCACTATTCAGTAAGTAATTTTTGTAAAAACAACACTGATTCGTAAATAAATAGGCAATGGTAAGATTCGACCCTCCGTGAAGAAAAGTTTGCAGGAATCACTTGAAAGGATTATGCTCAGTATTAGCGCAGTTTTTCTCTGAATCTAAAAATCTGGATACCACAGAATGAGCTTTCCGAAAAAATGCCATATCTCAGGCGAGAATTTAATTTGCAAAGTACACGCAATAAGCTGAATGACATCTGATTAAATTTAAAAGAATTATGAATTCGTAACAAAATGAACTTGATTTACTCTTCAAAACATTTATATGGATATATGAGAATCCATAGAATTGAGTTCAGAATCATTTGAGAATTCATTGATTTGAGAGACCTAGAAATTTTGCAACATTTACATCAGCCAATAGCTTAATGTTCATTTTTAATGGCACATGCGATTAAAGTTTAAATCGCAAAAGTGCATTGAAACCGTTTGTTAATTATTAATTTGTGATTACGAGATCAATGTGTAACCTCTCAAATTTTATCGTTTCTTTTTTGCAAAGAACATTCGTGTCACCACTAAACAACTGTTTCCGTTTCTAATATTCCAGATCACATCATTTATGTATAAAAGAAAGAGTCCCAAGTTCAAATTTCGGGGAACCCTTATCTACTCGTTTTCGTTTTCTTTTTCTTTTTGAAAAAAAAAACAGTGAATGACCTCTTGTAAAGAGCTGATTCTTAGAATAATGTTTTTAAGACAAAAATTTGTCTTCAATCTTGTAGTTTTGAAAATTAAAATTGTTACCATTTTCGAAGATACGGAATTCGCCGGAAATGGAAATGTGACTAGAACCATTTTGACTTTCTTTTTATGGATACTAGGAGAAAAGTTAAAGATCGAGTTCCCTTAAATTGATAGCGGCATACCAGTTTTGGAAGAAATCGGCTGCACGGTTTTGGCTCTGGCTTTGCCCACGGACGTACGGACGGACAGTCTGATGGACTGATAAATGGACAGACGAACGTTTTAGTTTTGCCATCAATCGATTTTTCGTTATTCAGATACAGAAAAAATTGATTCTGATTGCACAAAATATTAGTGAAAGTAATTTACTATGTGTAGGAAGAAGTTGTTTTTAAAGTTTTCTTGAAGACTTGTAATTCATCTGTTTCTTTCAAGTATTTTTAAGACGATCTTGAAGGTGAGGAGTCCCCAAATAATTTTGTAGATAGACAATGCATAAACGTTCTTTATTTTATGAGTCTCATCATGATTTGCTACAGATTCGCAGATTGGTTTTCCCTATCATCAGCCTAAACATTTTAAAAAAATTACATTAAAACATTAAAAGCATTATCATTAAAATGTTAGAAGTTTTTATAAGAACATTTTTAAGAAAGTTTTTAAGAAAGTTTTCTAAAGAAAGCTTTTTTAGAAATTATTTTTAAAACAAGAGAAATGTTAGAAGTGGAATTATTAACTACAGGTCGCACTTACTAACTTACGCACACAGGAGAGGCCATAGTATGAAATTAGTCATTCACCGACAAAACATTTGTCGACGACACTACCATATTCTCCTCTGACAGCCTCCAATGGATTTAAAAACTATATCCAGCTTTATTGAAATCTGGTCGACAACTTTTCTGCCAAGCTTAAAATTTATTATAGTCCTGATAAAACTGCTGCTAAAATACTTTTGTTAAAAGTTTACTCTCCCCCATCTTCCCTCCCTCTAAATAGCAATATAATAGAATGGTAGTACCCCCTTAACAAACCCCTTAGGTTTATACATAAATACCAAATAAAATTAGGGAAAACATATAAATAATAAAGTGACCCAAAGTAAAATAAAACTTTTACATCTACGACCATTAACTACAAAAACAATCCATTCAATTATAAATCTGTGAGAGCAATTTTCTAGACAATTCTTTTGGTCCCATGATATTGTACGCCAGTCCATTTTGAATCAATTCTGCTAAAAGTAACCTCCACAAACGTAAAGTCCTTGAAGATAAATTATTCAGAACAGTTCTTAATGCAATTTGACGCATAACCAACACCCAACTCTAAAACGAAGTTAACTTGGAATGCATGAACTAATAGATTACATATCTGGGCACTAACTTTTATTATGACCTACTTCAAATCCCAGGCTTCTCACATCTCAAAATTATCAAACAATCCAAAACGAATATTCATACCACATTCTTAGATACAGACTGAGGACCCAAATGGCATTTGCTCCCTCTTAATAATAGCTTAGTAATAGCATGTAAGTTTTATATTTAAGTTTGGGCACGTAAGTCAGTAAATACATATTAATAGTAACATTACAGAATCATGTGTTTTTTTAAAAAATCAATAAAAGAAAAAAACTGATCAGTGAATCGGATGTATACAGTAGTTCTGCTATATTTATTCAAAATTTGACGTACATTTGTTTTTCTTGGCGGATTTCCATTAACAGTGTAGGTTCACGATAAATTCTAATATCAAATTGCTGCGGTTTTGACTTGTAGATCATACAGTGGAATTAACACAATTAACTTTCGCTGCATAATCATAAAATTTATTTAAACCGGGTAATTGGTGTAACCCGGTGGCAGTTTAATTACATAAATGATAATAGATTTCATGCAAACAATATAATAATGGTGATAATAATGCTAAAATGATAATCACAATAAAAGTAATAATAATACAAAAACTGCTGATTCTTAAAACACAAATTACATGAAAAAGTAAAGGAACGTCATCATCTAAAACAATGAGTGTTTATTCAATAAAAGACCGCACTGCACTATCCTTCACTTCACTTCACTTCACTTTACTATAACACTAAAAACATTTCCTTCATTGTTTTTCTGCTCTACACTGCACGACACCCTCACTTCACTGTATAACTTTAATATTCTTAGTTAACTATCTCAAAACTTAAAAATACACAAAAGTAATTTCCCAAACTGTTAAACGCTTCGAGGAAAGGGTTGAAAGGTTTTGCAAGCAATCTATTCCAATCCCTGATCGTTCGATTTTAGAAAGAGAATTTCCTGACAATCCGCTCTCTGCGGCCTTAATTTAATTTGTAATTTTAAAATCATTTGTTATTTACTCTTAATTTTATTCGTGAAGTTTTCTGAAATGCCATTTGCGATGCTACGTCTGTAAAGATAAATTCCCTCGCTGCTTCATGTTTTGTGAATTTTTCGCTAAACACACATTCTCTCGTGATATTCTACATGAATGAGAAATTAAAAGATTTTTGCGCATCGGTCTTGTCGATAAAACCAAAGAAACGTTTAGTTTCAATTGTAATGAGATAGGTTTACTAGTTATGCAGAAAAATTGATATATTTTGGGAAAAAGGGAAACTTAAATCAGGGTTTTTGAACCTTCTGGATAGTTCTCTCTGCACAAGCTTGCACCAGATGTTACAATTTACTTCCCTATTGAAATAAGCAGCAGTACTAGCTTTAAATAGATAAATGCCACTTTTTTTCCATCAATTCCTGATTATCAGGTAAATTATGAGAGATTGGAGGAAGTTCTTCTGATGAAGAAATGCAAGATGTAAGATATTTGCAAATAGTAGTATTACATGAGAGCGAATATATTATGGATTCAGAAAAAACGCCGATTTCCCTCTCAGTATTCAGAATACAACTTCTGTATGTGCCACGGCTGCGATGCCAAAATTTAAGCAAACGGGCACTGAATAGCTCCTTCTCCCCTTACTTTGTTACACACTAATTGTACCAATTTTTGATGTTAAATTAATAAACTTGTACTAAATAATAATAAATAAATGAATGAATGAATAAATAAATAAATAAATAAATAAATAAATAAATAAATAAATAAATAAATAAATAAATAAATAAATAAATAAATAAATAAATAAATAAATAAATAAATAAATAAATAAATAAATAAATAAATAAATAAATAAATAAATAAATAAATAAATAAATAAATAAATAAATAAATAAATAAATAAATAAATAAATAAATAAATAAATAAATAAATAAATAAATAAATAAATAAATAAATAAATAAATAAATAAATAAATAAATAAATAAATAAATAAATAAATAAATAAATAAATAAATAAATAAATAAATAAATAAATAAATAAATAAATAAATAAATAAATAAATAAATAAATAAATAAATAAATAAATAAATAAATAAATAAATAAATAAATTACCATTTGATGTCCGTCTTCTGCAACATAGGCAACATTTTTAATCTCATTCATATGAACGCTAAAAATACGAACCGTTGTGTCAAGTAACGCAGGCGTCACTACAAAACTGAGGTGCAATTCCACCTCTGTCTGTTGGATGTCTTGGCTTAGCCGCCGAAGGGAAGAGCTCTCGGGAAAGCAACGGAAAGAGCAGGTGGCGCGGGCGGTTGGGTCGGCGCGGTTGCGTGGGCGGTGGTTGTGGGAGGTGGGGGCAGCGAGGCCGCAGCAGGGGGCGTGGCGAGAGCTTCTTTTCGCAGTCGCGCTAACTTCGCGAAGATTAATGAATCGCGGTGTTCCTTGTCTCTGTTTCAGCGGCGCAGGAAGAAATAACCAATAGCCGCCGACCTCGTTCCGCGCTGCTTCCACATGATGCACCTCAGAAGAGCAATGTTTCAAGTTTGTGTCATGGAAGGAAAAAGCGCTGTTCCCAAACTTTCGACTTTCACTCCATTTGCGATCTATTGTACTTTATATGCTTAAAACAAAATGATTGTGCCATTAGTCGTTCTCTTCAAACCTTATGTGAATTTTCAGGAAAGAAAACTGCAAAAGTATAAGTTACCCGAAAAGAACATACCACCTCCCACAAAAACGTGGAAATCTTTGTTGAGTAGAGACGTTCCTTCTTTTTTAAACAAACCGTAGGCACACATATAGTTTTATTTTTTACGTTTATTAATCATTCGACTTCATTCTTTATATAGCGTTTGACGTAATCGTTTGAACTCTCGTCTCAGTATGGGTTTTAATTAAATACACCAGACGCGTGATGGATCGCGTCACCAAGCAGCGGAGCAAGATGAAAATCATGGGCTACGACCATCAGCGCACCTCGAGCGCCGCGGCAAGACTTCGAACAGTCTGGATTTTTGTTCGAGCTAATGCGCGTAACTAGCACGATGGGTGGTTAACGCCGGCATCGTTAACCGGATTCCTTAACTACGCTCAATGAACTCTCGGAAGTTAAGCAATTCGAGACAGCACGGGAAGGGTGACCGTCTGGGAACTACAGTTAACTAACGTCGCCGATCCCCGGGACGAAGGGATAAAAGACGGTGACTGACTGTGACGTTGGCACTTGGTGACCGAAGACAAATTTAACGCAGGAATACTCCGAATATAAATTTACGCTTAGTGCCCAAATGCAAAGAGACGTAGATACGTAAAAATACACGAGTATAGTTACATTTGATGATTATTGATCATTCGACTTCATTCTTTATATAGCGTTTAACGTAATCCTTGAACTCTCATGTTAGCATGGAACGTAGATAAAAAAATCTTCTCATCGCTGATATGATTTTCTGAGTCCCGAAAAGAAAACATTATCTTGGCCAGATATGTCACCAACAAATGTGAAAAGAGCAGCAAGGGCAATACATCCAAAGAGATTTTCAAAACGGATTATCCAAATAAATTCAAAGAAGGATAAAGAGAAACTGATGTAAAAACTGTGATATTTAATTTAATGTAGTTAATAAATTTAATTTACGTGTTTAACGTAAAAGAGCAGTGAAAACTGTATGCGACCTGTGGAGGAGATGTATAATCAGCACATGTTTTCTTGAGCTTCAGAAAGTTTTCTCCACTATTTTACGATACATAGTAGAATAAAGAATATAAAAGTACCAACAAAGCCAGGTTACCAAAGTTTGAATAAAATGACATTTTCGTTTCTGGGTTATAGAAAACTCACATGAGTCGGGAAACGTATTTTACGTAGTTCAAAGAGTCAGGTATGAAGTTCCTACAAATTCACAATGAATTACGTATAATCGTTGTAATTTATGATTAATTACGATGCTACTTTTCGGGGTTCGAAATATTAAAGGTTAAATGAAGCACGCAACCATCTATTTTGCATACTCTTTAAACATGGCCAATTTAAATATGTATTTTCACAAAGAAACATCACTAGTGGTTTCGTCAACGCCATTTTCCAACCGGTCGCCGCGCTAAGTGTCCCTATGACAATGACTAACAACGAATCCGTGCGGAACTCAGTTGTCATGCTGCTTCACATCTGACGGTCGACCATTTTCTCGTACTAGAATTTTGCGATCCAATGTAAATACTTTAATGAAACATACATAATGCATTTGATTCCAGATCTTTCAAGAATTTTCAAGAGTTATCTCGTCCATACCCTATCGTATCCTTTTTCTATGTCAAAAAATTTGAATCTTCTTACGACACCTGCATTAGTAGATGCTTTCTCCAGTTCTATCAATATATTCTTGAAACTTCTCTTTGTAAAATACACAAATTACCGACTGAATTTTTAAAAAATTGTATAATACATACTATTGTTTATATTACCCAAACAGTTTTTTTTATTCTAGTAATATATATAAATAATAAATACATATCGCTTATTATATATTTTTTACTTCTTGCTGGTAATACTGATCACTCTTGCGATAGTATCATCGCACGTCTGGTTGCTCTGATGCTTTAATTCCTTGTTAACTTTTTCTCTTGTCTTCGGCACCTTTCCCGCATCACGGCTTTGTTAAATTGCTTTTTTAAGCTTTGTTGTCCTGGGATTAAACTGTCAATAGGAGCCTGATCAAGATAAATATTTGAAGAGTTAATTGGTTGGTTGTGATAGCGACTGCTTAGTTAAACACTTGTCGAAACCTGCAATTCCTGAAGATCACCTTCCGAGAGGGGCGTCTCCGATGGGCCGAGAAGCAGAGAGAGGGAGATCGAGAGGAAGAGAGACAGACAGAAAGGAGGGGCGCCAAGGAAATGTGGCAGCGCAGGCACGCAAGAGCCGCCTCCGAAAAATGAGGGGGCAGCTGAGGTGGAAGCTCCACCCCTCCTCTGCCACGATCCCGATTATCCTCTCCTCCCCCGCACCCCGACGCCTGACAGCAAGCACGTTCATGCTCCAGTCCCGCCTCCGCTTCCGCCCTCGGATCCTGGCTCCGACTTCAACCAAGGCCGACTCGCGTCGCTCCGGCCCGCCCTCCTCGCCCCGCCCCACCCGCCCCGCCCCACCCTCCCCTTCCCGCCCCGCCTCGCCCGGCTCCAACCCCGCCCCAGACAGCCGCCTCCGCTCTCCACTGAACGCAGAGGGAACACGATCCGTTTCCAGGGCATGATTCGTAACTCAACCTGATTTCTGCGCGACTCCTTCACACATCCTGACACCCATTCCTAAATAGATCCATCCCCTGGCACCGTGGTCTTATTCCTGCTCCTGATCCCAGTCGGTGGGTTCATCATCTCGATCCCAATCTAGAACTCGTCGCTGTTGGATATATCCTTCCGGACACCGATTCCGAAACACTTGGATGCCAATTCAGTGCTCTCCCTAGCTTCTGGTGGCCATCAAACCCAACTCGGAACCTGACTCGGTTTCTTCGTGCCAATCCTAAACCGAATTTGCCGGCCGAGGTAACCCAGAGCTAGTATTAGCACTGTTTTGCAGTGTTTCTTGCCGGGAAGTCCTAGGGTTCGACTCTCAACGGCGACGAATTTACGACTCTAGATACTAGGTCGAATTCAACCATTGTCTTGAGGAGTATTCTAAAGGCAGACTGCTCTGATCGATAGTTTTCCGTGGTTTCTCCGATCAATACTAACGAATACCAGGTGAATCAATAAAATACGAATGCCGGAACAGTACCCTAACATGCGGGCCGAACCGCATGCGATTTATCCTTTTCTCCCCTTACACACACATGAATTACATTACCTCGCATACATTTCGGCAGTGAGTCAGGAGGCCAGACCAGGCTGTGGCTGTGTCCTGCTGGAGGGAGGTACCTGGAGAGAAACATATTCCACAAGCTGACGTTGAGGTCGGCGCCGAATCTCACCATCCTACAGAGGAGAAATACTCGTACATCTCGAGATACAATATGGACCATACCAACGGGAGTAACGACCTTAGCAGTATACGTGCCCGGACGCATCAATCTAAACCGAATTTCGTCCTTGACTTTACTCGGGATCGAAATCCGCCCCCCCACTCAACCCGCAGCCCTGTTTGCACCCCATTCCCCGCCCGTGGCCCCGTTTCCTCCCTTGGCCCCAAGAGTCAGGTGAACAGTCGCTGGTGGGGGTGGTTCGGCGCCGCGTCTCCCCTTTCTGATGATCGATTCCTTATTGCTTTTCGCGAGCTCTTTTAATTCGGCCAGGCCCTCCAAGGTACTGACTGAGCGTTGTGTCACTGAAGTAATTGGGTTTCCCTCCCGGTGGATTCGGTGGGCAATCACGGCGCCGCGCCACGTGACTTACCCGTCGCCTCCGCCCACCCTTCGAAAGTATTCACTCTTCCCTTGGTCAGCGAAAATACTTCCAATGCTATCCCACTTTCTTCTATTCACTTTTTAATTATCTAAGAGGCTATATCAAACGTCATCAGACAACGATAAAGTACGTCATTTTAGATAGTACAACTGGAAAGTTTAATAATATGCTGACATTTAATATATTAAATTCGAACAGCAAATATCATTCTGTACCAAGGGACAAAAAGTTTAAAAAAATATCGATAATTTGTTACAAATATTTTCTTTGTAATTATGTGCAACATCCCACGCAATCAATACATACCAGTTGGTGTACGCATGGCACCTTTGATCCTTGCGAGCAGCCTCCCAAAAAATTTACCTCACTCGCTTTACACGAAACACGCCGTGCCAGGCGGCAGAGAATCAATAATTTCTTCTGAGATTCATTCATGAGCTTGTGTATTTTACATTCAGGAAATACGTTTACTTACTAAGATTATTTTATCGAACTCAAAATAATTACACATTTTAAATACAGACTTTATTAAAATCGATTAAAACATTGTACATTAAATGATACGAGGTGTCAGCATGATACGAAGATTGTAACTTTCTTAAGGAAATATGAAAGATGACTTATAATTGAAATTAAAATTTATAAATGTATGACCATTATAAAAATATTATGAGTTTAGTAATAAAAAATTGCATACCTTGTAGGTAACATAATTATACAAGGATATGTAAGAAGAATACAAAATGTAACAGGGATGTCAGTGGAGAGACATGTGAAATGAGGTAGTTCATGATCACAGATATAGGATTTGGATTTGCCAATAAAACGAAGTAAAAATTAGATGAAAGTTCATCAGGATTGTGTATGATTTGGATATTATCCAAAAATTATTTTGAATTTCTCACTGAGTATTTATGATGAAAAAGTTCTTGGTTTATTATCAAAAATAGAAATTTTGAAATTTCAATATGTTTATGAAGTTTTAATAGTGTGTTCAACGAGATAGTTCTATGGTTTTATCAAGAAGGTTACGTAATACATACGTCAATAAATAACCTCGTGTATGACATAACCTTACTGACAAAATCAAAGAACTCTTTATTAGTATTGTGGAAGAATTCTACAAAAACACGTGTTTTTAATCGTGTCAATGCATTTATTGCAACTTTTGTGAGTGCTGAGAATTACTAAACTCATTTTCAAACATTTACATGACTCATTCGGACATCATTCCTCAAATTGACGATAATAAAACCTAATTTTGTAATGAATTGTTGAATAAACGTGTTGAAGGGAGGAGGTTAAGCACCTAAAACGCGTTTTGGGGTGTTTTGGAGCCACTTATGGAGATGATCACATTCGGTTGCTCTCGACGAGAGGAATTGATTGGCTTCGTTTTTAGCAGGTTATTTCTAAAATATCCTGGCAGAATTCTGAAGAAAAAACAGATTTGGAGAGTTTTAATGCAATTAAAAGGCTGAAACGTTACAGATTACTATAGTGTCTTTTCGGCTCAACGAGAATTCTTGGGACATGTTTCATTATATTGGACGATAGCCTTTTGTTGTATTGCCGATAGTTAAACGTACTAATGTAATGAAACTCGATATTTTATAAAAAGTACTTCTATCGAAATTCTTTCAGGCAACTCTCTGTTCCTAAGGATAGGCCAGGCAACCTAATTGTTAAAAATTTGTTTTGACAATCTACTATTTTTCCCTTTTCTTCTCTATAAAATCAAAATTTTTAATGAAAAAAATAAGTGGAAAGAATATAGCCATTAATATATATATATATATATATATATATATATATATATATATATATATATATATATATATATATATATATATATGCGTTGATAATTATACAGTATTCGCTGTATATTATGAAAAATGTAATGATCTCACTGGTAATATTGAATAACAAAAACAAAGCCAAAGTTCATTTAACCAAATAACAACTTTTTAACAAACAACAGATAAAACTAAACAAATTACTAAACACTAACATCTAATATTTTATTCTTTTGGTGATAATCTAATTAAAATGGAATATTAAAAAAATAATTAATTTCAGTAACACAGTAACTTAATCAAAACACATAGAAATAAATACATTCACTAAACAATAACTTGAACGAAACTCACTAAAGATATTAATTAATCAGTTTCTTTTACTGCTTTACGTATTCAAAACAAAAGTTCAAACAGTTCATAGTTTCTTTTTTATTGAAAATACCAGTTCATAGCATTTCGCGTTATCTCTTCCCGTTTATTACTTCTTATACTTTCAATCTACTATTCTCTTAAATTTCACCTATCATACTTTTATAATGTCTTATTAGGTTTAACTTCTCCACAAGCACATTTAATCTCGCGATCATTTTAACATAATTAATGTATGCTCTCAAAGACGTTGAGATTCTTTTCTATTACGTCTAATCACCCCCTTCTTTTCTCACGTTCGCTCGCAACGACATTCTGACAACTCGTTGTTGATTTCCTCTGTGAAGTTATTACCTCGGCTGTCATAACTTCATCCATCGCTTTCTATATTCATCCGTTTTGAATAATCAGTGGCTTGCTTGCGTAGTATGGTAATAAAAAAGTAGTTTCTAAAAGATCTAACAGAATTTAGTTTTCTAATCTTGTAATTCATTGCTATCATAAGTTATACATTCATGTAAAATAACCATTAAAATAAATAGTAAATAAAATAAAAGTGACTTTGTAATTGTCGTAGATAAACGTTGATGTAAAATTTGATATGAAATCGTAATGAAACTCGCATCAATTTGACGCTACACGACAAAACATGTCAGAAACTACAGTTTCATTACTTACTACTCGTTTCATTACGACATTCATATCAAGATTGTCCCGTTAATTACTATTAAGTGGATTACGATTTATACAAAGTGCAAAACAATAATTTTTATTTTCATGACATGTTTCTTGAAAAGAAAAAATCATATAATAACCAATTATCCGAAAATAAATGTTCAACACATAATAGATACTATGTGAATATAATCAGTTGTACGAGTTGATCTATTTCGTAATTTGTAATGTAATGCATCACGTTTTCAACGTCATTTTGTCTTAAATTGTGCACTTTTGATAATACAAAATTTTGATTTTGAGAGTTTAAGTATGTTAATAGATATATAGCTGATAATCTCTTTGCGGTTGGTGAAATAACTCATTAGGTTTTCGGGTAAAAAGGCTAGTAGATTGATGATAAATTTCAGGGCCGTACATTTTATGCGATACATTCACTCGTACTCAGAAGTCAGCAGCAATTCGCCACGAAAACGTGTGGAAAGGCCAAAAGGCAAGAAATATTGGTGGCACGGTGAAGCACCAGTTTCCCAACCGATGTTTGAGTAAAGCCACGCCGACTTTTATATAGTTAAAAATGACTTCTCTGTCCGGTGACGCCCGCAGATGCATTTTCCGTTCCTGCGCACCTGCACTCCACAGCCCGCAATATGAATTTGCGCGGCGAGTGCCTCCCCGTCCCCAAGCCGCCGCCCCCTCCTCGCCACCCCTGCCTCCACCAATCGATGGGGCGCGGGGTGGCGACGGAGGTGCATGCTTCACCATACTTCATTTATGCACGGGCGCGCTCGCGGCCAGCGCCCGTCCACGCGCCAACGAGCGCTGCCTATCTTATTAACATGCGGACGTTGGCTGCATCGGCTGACGATCGGGGCGGGGGCGGCCGGGGCGCACTCCCGACTCGAAGACGTGCTGAATTAGCTCAGCACCTGCATTGCTGCGCTCTGCATTGACGCTGACCCGGAGGTCCTTAGGGTCAGAGTCCCGACGGTAGAGGATTTTCGACACTAGCTGCATACCTAAGTTGAATTCATCCGCTGCCTGAAAGAGAATTCAAGGAGCAGGCTGCTCTGTAGTTTTTTGTGGTTTCTCCGATAAATTCCGAGCGAATGCTGGGAGGAGTAATCTCACAGACGAGCCACGGACCGCGCGCGATCTTTCCATTCCCTTCCTTGTCCAATCTTCTCCCCTTACACACACACACACACACACACACACATGCTCTATAACACATGAGGAGAGACCAGTCGGCAGATTAGAGCTTGACCCACGTTGCGGCGAGCCCTTCTGTGGGTGAAACGTGGAGAGAAAATCCCTCCGTTAGCAGGCGAGTAGGTCGACGCTGGATCTCACGATCCTGCGGAGTAAGCACACCGCCATCCCCTGAGATAAAACGTTTATCACACTAGCGCCAATAATTGCCATAGCAGTTGACGTGTTCGGAAACCTCACTGAATCATTAACCAAACCGAAAACTGGAGAATTGAAGGACGATTTATTGATGAGTATTTGTCATCCAGTACGCGAGGAATGGGCGCTCCGTGCTGCAGTGGTCAGACAGTTCGTACTCCACCTGAGGGAACAAAATCCCGGACGATCCATGCGGAATTTCTGTTGACCAGCTGAACCCGTGAGATACATTTCGCACATTTGTGCACGTCAAAGCATACTAAAATACTCCATAAGTTCCATTCTTGGACAATAATTTATAATTTTAAAAGAAGTATTTTGTATGCATAAGATCAATTTTATAAGATAAAATAACAACTGACCTTGTTGAATTATTGTATCACTTTCTTTTTGTATTACTATCATTGGCGCACCAAGTGGGGGATAATTATGATTATTCCCCCTCCCGCATAGCTGAGAAATGCAACGGAAGCTGGTGTCGTGATCTAAACCGTCAACAGAGCAAAGCCTTGCTAAAGTCAAATATCTTGCCTGCAGTGCGCGTATGTTTTGTGTAAGTGAAAAAATGACATTATTACTGCAAGCGTTTTTAAAAATTAATATAGTACACGTGCTAAAATTATTATTATTATTATTATTATTATTATTATTATTATTATTATTATTATTATTATTATTATTATTATTACAATTATTACTACTATTTAGTACTATTTTAATACTATGACTTTCACGTACGCAAATGCTAATATGAGGAGGAGAACTTCTCTTAAACGCAAAGCTTGTGATAAAACGTATGAAATATATTGTAGATTACAGCTTTTAAAATAAAAGTCATATCCCTGTGAGACATGAAAAATCTAGTTTTAAGGCCTTAAAACAAGTTTCCGAGTAATGCACTGTAGTGGGGTTGTGAAACGTGTTGCGGGTTGCATCCTTCGTGCCCGCGCTATGCCTAAAAACGGGTATTAAGTTTTCTCTTCACGTCTTCTTCTTCGGTCGCCGGCGGCTGGTAGAAGGCTGGCCCCGTAACCAATAGGCTGCTCTGGGTGCCGCCTATTGGCAACCTGGACTCTGGGCATTGTGTAAGACATACTTTCAATTCTGGCGGTTTTTGGCTAGGTCCCTGGCATCGCTGATGTTGAGACGGCTCTTCAAACCTTGCTCGATGTTCTCTAGCCAAGTTTTCTTTAGGGACGTTGGTTGGGTATTCCGTTGGGTTGGTACTCAGAATCCATGTTTCGTGGGAAACTAGAGGCCTTCTCATTTTGCAACGGGCATTTTTATTTTTGGTTGGACTTTTCATTAATTCAATCCTTATCACATTTTCGATACTTTCTCAAAAATGGCTCTCATTTTTTTACTTCTGTGTCCTCGGATAGCGTTAAGAACACTTAATAAAATTGTGCTTCGTTGAAATTCCGGAGTTTTGGAATATAGCAAAAGTTCAAAATTTTTTGTGTTTTCCTAAAACTATAATATTGAAGATATTTTTTCCATAAATAGATCTGTTCGCCAAAAAAGGATATTGACCTAAGGTCATGTAAAACTTTTCAAAAATATGAGTAGTTTTTGTGTTTGCATCAAATATAGACAAATTTCAATTAAATACACTAAAATGCATTTTATAAATTTTGGAACGATGTTTCGTGACAGAAAGATGATTTTCAAATATATTTTTCATTCTGATTTCAAATCTGATTATAATTTTTCTATAGCATGTAAGGTTTTGTACACTTCGCGTTCGAAATATGAACTAAAAACGGATTGCTTTTAACAAGGAAAATAACATTTTCCCATTAAAAATTTAAATTCGGGGTTTGATAACCTTGCATACAATCAAAATGTATTGCATTAGTGTAAAAATGGTATTCATTTACTTAAAAATGCTAATAATTATGAAAATAGCTTAAATTTTAAGAAAACAAAAGACTTAGCTATAGATAGTTCCATTTATCTTTTGTATTTAATTCACTTCAAGTTCTTCACATCTGATGTGGAACTTCTCTATCTTGACTAATCTCTTGACTTGTCTCTCTTCACTAATGTCTCTTCTCTTTAGCATAAAACTATAATCAGCCATCATGATTGCATTTCACTTTCCCTGATATCTCTTTTCCAATCCTTGTGTCTCTGATGTACTGGTGGAAACGTTCCTCTTGTTCTTCACTGACATCGCCGTGGTTATCAGGTAAAATTTAATACGAGAATGTAGAAAATGAAGTTTTACACACATGTTGCATCATAATTCCTTGGAATTCTGCATCAGTGTTTTAACAATGGTTTTGTAGTTTGGAAATTTGTTGCTGCCCAAAACCTTAGCCCCAACGCATTTATATAAAACCCAAGCTCTTTTTTTCACTAGACTTATAGTACATTAAAAAACCTTTCGTTAATTCTAATCTGCGGGCTCACAATAATTCGTTCTTTTCGTGACTCATAATATACATTCGAAAATCAAGTTACCAACTATTAGAAGCAGTCACCATCTTTTGAAAGTGCTTTAGTTACATTAAACTAAGGGTGACGAGAAGTGAAGGTAGTAGTATCTTGCTTGGTTGAAGAAATGGTTGATTACGTTACGTTTTTTGAACCGGGTTGGATTGTTATTATTTTTTACCTGTCTGTTAACTTCCGGCGCTTCTTTTTGGATCGGCGGTCCCATTCACAAATTAAATAATTGTGACTCTTTCTGAAGCCGGTTGTTTCGCAAGTAACATTCCAACTTCATTCAAATCGTCATAAATAGTCAAAAATGATTTTCTAATTCACAAATTTCAGTCAAGCTTTAATATTTTCAAACGATTCCTTGAGATGTAGTGAATTGTCAACGGTATGCAGGCAAACAAATTACAATTATGTAACAGTACACCTTGACATTATGTATTGACGAGTGAATAAACAACCTCGGCGCTGCAATTTTGAAAAATTTTCTTTAAAATTTGGGGCTCCTTTACATAAAGCCGCAAAAACATTTTCAAACTCTTCTCAATAATGGCTTCAATTTTTAAATAATTTTCTTGTAAGAATGCAGTAAAATACATTTATAAAGGTGGCATAGGTTCGTTTTTCACTGTTAACTCTGAATTTTCGAAAATTGCAAAAGTTTTGAACTTTCTTCGATGTCTTCACACAAAGTTGAAGATAGTGATTTTTCTTTCAAATAAAATGTGTTCTCTACATTTAGCTCTTTCATTAAGGTCATGGAAAATTGTAAAAACAATTTAGTAGCTTTCTCGTAATTTTGCGTGCAATATGTGCAATTTAAAAAAAATGACAAAAGCAATATTTTCTCAAAAACGTTTCGAATTTTTTCTGTAAACATTTGGTACGGATAGTGCTAAATGTACTGTATGATATGACATAAACGTCATTTTACTTTATTCTTGTGTGTTTTTTTTTTCAAAATCGACAAAAAATTATTTTTTCCGACTTGTCCCTCACGTCGTTAATATTCACATTAGCGGCAATTTGTTCACATTATTATATTTATGAGTAGATGTGCTTTAAATAATGTCAGATACAATTTATCGAAGGCTGAACAGTTTTCTGCAAGAATGAATTCAAAATTCAACATTTTCATAAACGCTCAAACGCCATTTTCTCACAAACGTCTCCAATTTTTTTCTTGAATTCTCGTACGATCAGTGATAATTTCACTGTTTAATGAGATAACTTTCATTAGGCTGTATCCTTTTTTGTTTTTCCAAAAATTACACAAATGTATTTTTTCTAAATATCTCTCACACCTTTAATATGCATATTTCCAGCGATTTGTAGCACTCTGCATTACTAGTTTTTGTAGCACTACTAGTTTTTGATTATCATATTCGTACCTTAATTCAAATCTTTCCAATAAATTTCAAGGCGTTATGTTTTCATTCTCATTAAATTCGCCCTGAAGGTTGCATTGCAATGGTTGCATTGCATCCATTTTCAGTACTCCAAAAATTAGAAAATATAATTTGTGAATATATTGATCAAAAGGAAGAAGAAAATGTAAGAAATTACAGAATTATAAGGGAATAATATTAAAAATTACAAGTTTACAAATTAAAATAACTGATAATGAAGATAAATGAAATATTTGATAAAATACGAACGTTAATATAAAACATTTTGAAAAAATAAAATTTCTTGGAATTTTATTTGGACCGGTATATACAGGTAGAAATAAGTTATCACATTTCCAGTAAATATAGGTATCTTTTTTTTCTTTTTCTGCAACTGACTCATCAACGCTACGGGAGCAATGAAATAGTCAAACATGGAACGTATAGCAATCGAACATTTTAAAAACTGTAGAATGGTTGTGTCCGTCGCAAATATAAATCTGAATCGTCCAGTACGATGAAATACAGTTAGGAAGATGGTTAACAGAACTCGTTTGGCGCCCGTCCTGATCCGGAGGTCCTGATCCGGACACAATCACACAGACAAGCAACCAAGCTGCCCGTTCTACCCCTGCTGCGCTCGAATGCCAGACCACAATGTCAGCTCTCACCACCTCACCATCCCTCCACCCCGCCCAGGTGACAGGCTCTCGCCGGAACCCTGGTCGGGCCACACAGAAGCCCTCTTCGCCCCAAGTGCGGCATCGATGGAATGGAAATGACTGACTTGGACACCTCGGGAATTAAATGTCGCGGCCGGGCGACGCGGGCGACAGTGACGTCACGGGTGGGGGCTGGACCGAGTGGGTGGGCAGGGGAGGGGGAGAGAAATTGCGGGAGGCCGCCGACACCCCCGCCCCCAACGCAGCCGCCGTCCATGACAGGACTCGCAAGCCCCGCCCCCGCCCCGCGTTCTGCCCGCCGCCCGCCGCAGTACACCGCACTAGCCGCGTAAAATGTACGAATTGCGGGCTAAACGCGGTGAATATATCGCGGCCGGCCGGAAGCTCCTAAATCAGGCAGCGGCCGGCGACAGTGCAGCCCCGTACCCCACATAGCTCGCCGCTCCTCCCCGCCCCGCCCCGCCTCGCCTTCTCCCCACCCACCTTCCAGCCCGCGCCACGCCGCGCTGCTCGGCTCTGCGACCAATAAATAAAGTTTTCCCCCTAAGTAAAAACGTAATGAATGGCGTACGGTATGGACATTGCAACACAGGGTGGTGCGTTTCCTCCCTTGGTCCCGGCCTCGGCCGCCGCCGCCGCCGTCGCCCTCGCCCCCGCCCCCGCTTCCGCCCCTAGCCCCCCCCCCTCTCTCTCTCCCTCGCGGAGGCCCTTGCACCCCTCCCGCGCCGAGTTGGGGCTGTTGCGGCGGTTCCCTCGTCGCCGTTGTGCCAACAGCTAACTTTGGACACCGTTTCAATAACGGAGCGAAGCATCGGACGGGCTCACCGGCTCGCCGCTGGGGGGGGGGCACGCAATGCCGGCGCGGGGCGTGAGGTGCGGGGAGCAGATAGCGGCGCACCCTCCCCTCGCCACTCGCCTCTCCCCCCCCCCCCGCCCCTCGCCGCGGAAACTCTCCCGCCGCCCCATTTACAAGTCTTAACCAGAAAAGCAATAATTCACGACGGGGCCTCATTGTTTCTTGCGTCGTACCGTCCGCGAGCACAGCTTAATTGAATAAGAGTTGACAAGGAAAATGCCGAGGAGAAAATATAACACTCCTCCACTTCGCCACCCTCTGTGAATTATTTGAAGCGCAACTCGGAGGGAGTTAAGACGCAAGTTCTCGCGAAAGAAGTGCCCTCCGCCGGGCGGCGCTGGGGACAAATCGGGAGCGGCCGAGCGGGCGACGCTGGCTGGCCTCGGCGGCCCACCCTGCAACTGCTTTTATTTTATTGCGCGTTTGACTCGCAGACCTCCGGCCTTTCCTTTCCATTCATTATGATGCAGCAATAAATGAATATAGGCTGCTCAAAAAAATGGTGCTCTTCAATGCAGCTTCGTTTATTAGGGGTAGAAGTGAAAATAGCTGCACCGGGAGCTCCAGTTCTTAGTGAACGTGGATAGCAGGTGACTTGTGATGTACACCTGACGAGTGTCGAATCGTTTTGAACGATGTTTTGATCGATGTGTTGGATATCATCGAGGTAATGACCCCTGACGGTATAAATGTAACTTGACTGCTGTGATGTGTGGATTTAGTGTTTTCTCATTCCCAGGCGAATGCCTTTCTACCCCATTCTTCCCTCACTCCCATCTTTCCGAACGAGCGATAAAATCACATTCTTGAACTTTTGCAAATTTTGAATTCAGAGATTTCAATTGAAACAAGACCTCCACCATTTATGTGTCCTTTATGTTAAGTCAAAATTTTAATACAAAAATTGGAATAATTTATTTTAAAAATTGATAAACGTTAAAGATTCATGTAAAGTACATCCCCAATCAAAAATCCGTTTCAAACTTGCAAGATATTCAGGCCGTTCAGATCTATTGAGGAATATCGATTTTCGCATAACCCTCTGAACTTGGAACACAGTTGGCGCACTAGATTTCTATGAAAGTGTTAGAGTGCATTTTATTTACTACGTAAGTGCATAGTAAGGCGAGAATGTAAAACGAGAATGTCAGTTTTTTGTTAAAAATGCATTTTTGTCATAAATCTAAGATTCTTTCCAAAAGTATGTGACATTGAGGAGAAGGATAATGTATCTAGTCTGTACAATTTTAGTTTTGCCTTTTAAGCAAAATACAATTTGTTTAAAACTGTGCCTTCTGAATGTACTTTTCTTCACTTTCTTCCCTTTCACTTTATAGTCTTCGTGTCGCAAAAACCTCTAAAATACTAAAATAATTATATCACGCCTCCTGGTTATAGGATTGACCTTAATTATTTGTAATAATTAGAATATCGAGATATAAAAACAATAACAAAATTCAGTACAAGGGGATCTTCTGTGAAGCGTGTTTGAAGGGAAAACAATTATCGACAAAGCTAAAATAAATATTTTGGTAACAAAGGGTTCGGTGCGGCGCCATTTTGAATTGGCGCACGCAACAGTTCGTTGAATGGCGCCATTTTGAATTGGGGCACGCGGCAGAGTAGCGCGCGAACCACGGCCTGAGGTTCTAGAAGAATCAGCTGCCGAAAAGGCCGCCGCCCCTTCTTCAGGAGGCCGCAAGCAACAGGGAGGCAGGCAGGCAGGCAGGCAGTAGCCTAGACACGCAGTCGCGGTCGCAGTCACGGGGTCAGCCTGACAGAGAATCGGAGTTGGAGAGCCCGACTCACAGGAACTACCGGAGTCATCGCTTGATTGATTGATTTTTTCGTGTTTCCGGGCGCGTCAACTGCTTTGGTCATTAGTCCCGTTAGTGTAGTGCATGTTTGTTCTCGGGAGATGGCGGTGATCTTCCCCGCTGGATGGCGAGATCCGGCGCCGACCTACCGTCGGCTAGTGGGGTTTCCCCCTAACCAGGACTCTCCCACCAACGGGGCACCGCCCCAGCCGGGCCAAGCTCAAAAGTCCCGACCTGTCTCCCGGAATATGTTGTAGTGTAGTGCATGTTAGTGTAAGTGTGTGTGTAAGGGGAGAGGAGATGACAAGGAAGAGGAAGGAAAGATCGCGCGCGGTCCGTGGCCCGTTTGGTAGGGTACTGCTTCGGCATTCGCCATGTGTTGATCGGAGAAACCACGGAAAACTACCGATCAGAGAAGCCGGCCGCTAGAATTCTCCTCCAGACAGCGACTGAATTCGACATAGCTGAAAAGCTAGTGTCGAAAATCCTGCCGCTGTCAGGACTGGAACCTAGGACCTCCCGGTCAGAGGCGCTGCAGTGACATCAGTTGATGCACTGAGCTACCGCTCCCGGTGCGGAGTTGTCGCGTCGCTGGGAGTGGTGGCGCAACTTCGGAGCCACGACGATCCAGAGCGTCGCCATTGGACCTCGGGGCGGAGGGCCGTGCAGAACCGACCGTGCCTGGCCAAGCACGAGCACGTTGGAGAGAGGCGACTTGGTCTTGAGCGAGCCGACGCTCGCCTCCGGGCCGGCCTCATTTGGAGTACCGGGGCCGGTGTTGGATGACCATTGGGGACGCTGAGGAAGCGTGCCATTGCGCGCCACGAGCCGTGGCGGCGACAACGGGACGGAAACTCAGCGCACCAAGAAAGCCTACAGGATTAATGTTGAAATAATACCTAAGAAACGTTGTGCTGTTTGAATAAATAATCTTTTGGTTTGGCTGTAGTTAGCGAGTATTGACTCAACATATCAGGTACCCCCGAATAAGATAGTGAATTCTCTAAAACCAAATAACATAAGTGGTTAAACTTTAACATAAAAATACAATTTTTAAAAGATATCATTGCCCCCTTCTCTCTTCACCACCGCCCATATACAGCCAAAAGCGTGTTTTTTACTTTATTTTGTTGCGTCAACTTAACATTATTTTAGCAGATTGAAAAAATAGAAAACAAGAAAATAATGTATACTAATAGAAAACCATTTTGATGTACTCTCTACACCGATTATAAACGCATGAAATATTTTTAAAAAAATTAAAAAATATTTTTACTGTCCTAAAAACCCTGAAACAGACCCTAAAAATCCTCAAAACCTTCTTTAAAAACACCCTCCTTTCTTTTCGATTTTTTTGATTCTTGGGTTGTAATTGCAGCATTATAGACCCACTGTGCAAGAGAAACAGTTTCATTAATACTGAGCGTTGAGATTAAAATGCTCAGAAAATCTAATAGTCCTGTTAATTTTATCGTGAAACATAATTTAATTTTTTTGTTTCAATATACGTTTACATTGATTTCGTGTTCTATACTTTTCTGATAACCCATCCTGTGGTGAGGGACACCCAAAAGAACTTAATTTGAAAAATTGTAAAAGAAAGCTCAAAAAGATGTTATTTTGTATAATACTTCCTAAGAACATAATTCGGATCCAACCGGTGTCCTTTATTTCCTCAGGTTTACCATACCCTAGCCTTCACCCATCCCCGAACTGTCCCTGATTATTTCACTATATGTCTTGTGTTATATACTTGTCTCCTAAATTACGTGGTCTATCAGAACTCGCCTATGAAAAAATGTAGTCCAACGAGACACGCAAACCTGGTTAAAGAGGCCTAGGACCCATCGTCTCTGAGTTATACGCGATTCCAATGCGTTTATCTGTTTTGTAAGTCATAATCTGCAAACTTCTATTTGTTCTTCTAAAATCTGTCGGATGTAGAACTGGTGTATAATTTTCTACCTACAAATAGCTGACTTACAAGGTTTGGTGTCGATGACTTATTTTAAATTGCCCAAAAGTATAATCTTTCCTTAGCGTGTAATATTCTGTACAAAGGGCTTTAAAAACATGAAAATTAGTAACTAAATTCAAAGGTCAAAAAGTTACTGTGGGCTACAACTATGTAGAGAAATCTATAATAAACGCTGAAATAAATGTCCCGAACTGAAGTTATTTTCAATGTGTATTTAAAGACAGGAAAGGGGTAAAATATTTATTTTTAACTACATGCCAGTAAACGAAAAATTCAGAAAAAAATCAGAATTAGTGTTTTAAGAGGAAATTGAGATTTTGTCGTGCCTTTTACATGGTTTTAAGATACAGTGAAAAAATTTTTTTAAAACCATTTTTCTTTCGAAATTGTTGCTATAACATATCAAATGTTGTTCTGATAGTATACACAATTTTCTTGTTTTCTATATATTTTAAAATAGTTTAAGGAATGTTGAGTTAACGAAGAAATTAAAAAAACCGTTTTAGACTGTAGAGTGTAGGGTGATTGGAGGGGATAAGAAACCTTTGAAAACAATTATTATGTTAGTCATGTTTACATATGTCATTTGGTTTTAGGGAAATTTTCACTGTCTTATCCGGGAGATCCCTTTATAGCGAGACAAACTGAATATAGTCTATGTGCACCTCATTAAAATGCGAACATAAGTAAAAGTTACATCAGAATTTTGACAAAGTGACTTCAAAGTCACGTAATTTTTAAACGTTTTGATGTCAATCTATGAAGTGCTACATCTCTTACATAGAAAGCAAACGCTTCTAAGGATATTGAAATTTTTGAAATATTACTGATCCACGTTTACTCAATACATTTCTGTCACTCATTTCCTCCTTTACGGACGGAATAGTCGGAATTTCATTTCCCCAGGTCGAAGAATATTCTCCAGCGATCGTCGAACTGTTAACATTTTGCTCATATTAAAAAAACAACTATCCGTATAATGATAATCCACGATCTATACAGATGTCTCAGAATAAATTATACAAACTTCTAAGGATTTTACAGGGGTCAAAATGTATCATCTTTTGTCAATAAAATGGTGGGAAATTTATATATAAATAAAAGGGAATGTGCGTATGAGTTTCGCACATTGATACAAAAACTACCGATTTCGCTGAAATGTTCACACTTTAGATTTATTAAGAGTAATAATGTTTAAAAAGTGGTTTGAATTAAAGCGGACTTATGGGGGAGTTATTGATGATTAATTAGTAGATGACGACTCAAGAGCCCCTGAACCCTTCGCAACCCGCCGCACAATTAAGCATTAAGCCCTTCTTAACTGCATACAAGTATTCTGCCCCTGCGATTGTAAAATATCGGCCGGAATTATTACTTGAATATCGGGCAAGTAAATTAAATTTCTCCTAGATAGTGGCATAGGGAACGCATGTCAAAAATGTGAGGGAAAACGTTTTAACAATAGGGTAATTTATAATCATGTCCAAACCAGGACATAGATCAAACCCATACTTGCGGGAAAGTCTTTCATCTATAGGTATTTTGCACAACGTAACGTAATGCGTGATCAATATTCACGTAATCAGTAGTGTGTGATTTCACAAAACATAGCAATAGCGAAGCATTGCCGGGTCCTCTAGTTTCATATAAAGGAAGTGACCGTCGTGACATTTGCCCCTGATTTGCAGATATCCTATTATGCAGTGTTGTTTGGCAGGTCACGTTCCAACGCAATGCAGGGGATTTCGTTTAGCTGCCGAAGATCTGACTTCTGCCTTTACGTACTGCAAAACGGAAGGAATAGTCCTATACATTTGCTGAATATTTGAGGTACGGATACCAAACTTGAAAAATATAAAACTATTTATGGAATGCAGAATCTACAGTTTTCAGTAAGAGTATAAACGCTTATTCAGAAAGATTTGTAGAAAGCGTCTGGTACTACGTCCATTTACTAAAGCAATATTCCTAGCTCAAATAAAACATTCGAATATGGTTTATACGGTATTAGTTATTTCACATGTTACGGCTATGTAAGGGATTATCACTGTGACATTCATTCAATCGACATCGATATAACATGAAAGAAGTTTAAAATTATATAATTTAACATTTCATAAAATTGAAATTTGTGGGCATAAACCTGTTAGCATGTGCTTTGAATTGAAAATGGTCGAGAAGCAACGCCAAAAGTTTAAATGTGAACCTTTTGAGTGGCAAACTTCATCAGCACGCAATCCAGCAACCTTTTCCTCTCTACGTCTTGCCCGTCGGAAAGAGGCAAACAAGAAACAAAACTTTCCCTTCACTCCAGCCAGTGAAAGGTCACAATGTCTTCAATGACTTGAGCAAAGTGGTCTCATTTGACTCTTCATGACACTAAACAACAGAAGAAACCGCTTACACGGAAACCGGATTACACAACTATGTCGGCAAACCTGTTGATGATAAACGCCCGTGCCTATTTCCCGAGCAGCGGATATGGGAGGGGGATCGCCAACTTCCTTGGATGCTTCCCAGAAAGACCCACAGCTAGTGCCTTCTCGCTTGCGGATGTAGAAGGGAGGGATGAAACGGCTGTAGGGATAGGGATATGTGAAGACCTTGATAACCTAAATAGCACACGCTTTATGTAATGCACTTATTAGAGCCGGACAAAGCGCATTCTGTTATCGATCGTTCTCACATTTTACTTTCCCGGACTCGGAGGGCGGGCGTGCTCCTTATCTACCAGTGAAATCTATACGTAGATCTCCGTCAAAATACAAAAGTAAGGGTTGAACATCAACTTAAATTTGTAAATTCATCCACAACATAAATAAATGGAAAAAAATTTCCGCCAAAGACCGGAACTGATGGTCCCCTCATCCTTGGTTGTTCTCTGCACTATCAACAGAGGGTGCTGTGTACGTAGTTTGTTGGTAATTTCGGTGTCAATAAGGATCAAATTTCTTTCTAAACGAAAATGTTTAGTATTCAAATATAAAGGGGGGGGTGTAAATATAAAATGTTTAGTGTTCAAATATATTTGCTGTGCGGTTCTTAAGTTAGGTAAAAAATCAGCTACTTTATAATCCCGAAGTTCAGACCATTTATTCGGCTGTCAAGGCTACAATAATACAATAAATATGTTTTTTGTATACCATCATTATAAACGACCCTTTTCGATACCCCGAATCGTGCATAATTCAGTATTTTATCGCACGCTACATGACGTCATCGCCATTATTAAACGCGACATGACGTCATCACACATTCAGCCAATAGTAGCGAGAGAATCGTGGGGAGGTAGAAGAAGACGGAACAGCCGACCATCGTTTTCTCGCACGGATGTCAACAATGCCATCTTGAATTTGATTTCTAGAGGGCGTTGGATGTCAAGCACCCGAGACCTCAGAAGAAAGTTGTTTCGCGAAATTAAGTTTGATTCTCTTGTAAATTTATAATGCTGTTATACAAAAAAAATAGCGTATGCAACTCGTTTATAATGTTGCTTTATTGCATTCGTACAAATTTGAAAACTCGCTCCTAACGTCGCTCGTTTTCAAAACATGTACTCATGCAATAAAGCTTAACATTATAAACTAATTGCATAAACTACTATTTGTTTACACCGAGAGTATGTAAGGAGGACATTTACAATGATGGACAACAATAAAACTAATGTTAACAGTTAAACAGGCTTACATGTGAGGTTATAGTCTGAACAAGCTATATATTCGTCTGATGCCCCATGCTCTTTGTGGTAATATCCCACTATATGAACAATTCATCTCCATTTAGTGTGTAACGTTATGCCAGTGCAGTGTTTACAAATAGAAGCAAAAATACAGTTTAATCGGCCAGAAAATATATTATTAATAATTCCTTTCGGAATAGGGGATTCGTATTCTATTATCCCTTGACTTACGCTGAAATTGTTCAGCGTTATACATATAATTAGTGAACTTCAGTTTGTGAGTGGAAATATATGCTACACTTGGCACTTACAAGAGTAAGTAAGTAAGTAAGATCACAAAAGTAAGTAAGTAAGACCACAAATCCTTGCTTCACTTCATTGCATATCACCACGTTATTTGCGACAATCATTACGTTCACTAATTAGGTAAATGTTCAAGTCGTCTGTTAAATCCTAACGGAACTGTTTGAAATGCTTATGCAGTCATCTTTTAATCTCCCAGTTTGGCACATTACAATCCCATTGCAAGATTAGAAATCCTTGCTATTTGTCTGTGTGGTAATCTTAGCTATTTGATATTCCATTACTGACCACCCACCCGTTGCTATCTATTCTAACGATTAAAAATGTGTACCTACTCTGTTTCATTGTTTGATGATCTCAAAAGGCAAAATTTAATGTTACAAGAAAGTTTAAATTAATTACAATGTAATACATACTGTAGGTTTTGTCAGAACTTTCTATGCCAAACAAATATTCGGAAAGTCTGCAAGAAACGGCTTCTTCTACATTGGCATATGGGTTGCCAGAACGCACAAGAGATTCTTCCATCTTCGGACGACACATTGGGACCGTGCACTTGGAATTGGGCACCTTGTCGCGCAGAATTTGTGAACAATTTCCTCAGTATTCAATATATGGAGATACTAATAACAGTGTTTCTGGTGCATTGCTTGATCGTGACAAGAAATCCAACGAACCAGAAGTCGTCGACTCAATTTCTAAGAGTGATAAAAAAAGAAGCTTGGGTTATCAGACTTCAATTGTTCTACAAAATACAGTAAGATTCTGTCTTCCCTATCATTCATTTACAGAAGAGGAGTAAAAGTAGATTCATAAAAGTAATTATGTGGGGGAATGAAATAATCGACAAAAAATTCGAGCAATCTAGTTTTTTTTTTAATATTTAATTTTGTGTACAATGTGCACGCGGAAAGCGCGAAGCCTCGTCCCGTACACAGCCACCTGCCGCCCGCCATCTCTTGCCTGGAGTATTTGTTCTGTTACCTGTCGTTTGTCGCGTACCGTATCCTGTAGTGTGCCCTATGCCACCAGCCGCGTGTACGCCGCGTGTCCGCCGCCACCCCTGGCGAGCCTGGGTTGCGCGGCGTCTTCGCGACGTATTTGATTAGCGAGCGGGGCGGGGTGGGGGCGAGGCGAGGGGCGGCGGGAAGCGGGCCAGGGCGGGGCAGGGCCGGACAGGCAGGAAGGGCGGGCCGGGGCCGGGCCTGGCCGGGCGGGACGGTTTCAGCGGGGCGGGGGCCTGCCGGGTGGGGTGGGGCCAGGTAGGGCAGGGCGTGGCGAGGCAGGATAGAGAGTGGCGTGGCGTGGCGTGGCGTGGCGTGGCGTGGCGTGGCGTGGCGTGGCGTGGCGTGGCGGGCCAGGGCAGGGCGGGCCGTGGCGGGTCGGGGGAGGGGCAGGACAGGGCGTGGCGGAGCGTGGCGTGGCAGAACGGGGCGGGCAGGGCGGGCGTGGCGGGTGGGCGTGGCGGGTGGGCGTGGCGGGTGGGCGTGGCGGGCGTGGCGGGCGGGGCGAGGCGAGGCGGGTGAGCTTACGGGCGAGGCGTTGCCGGAAGCAGCGCTTATTACTTACGGGGTAGTTGGGGCGGCGCGGTGAGCGTCGGGGGAAGGGGGTTGTGCACCGGCGAGGGGAGGGGGTTGCTTCGGCGCCGCCTGGACCTGATGCCTCATTAAGCTGCTTAATCAATACACTAAATATGAGCTTCCGCCTGCGTAAGCAGAGGGAGAGGGCAAGCGAGGGCGTCGACGGGGGAGGATGAGGTCTGGGGGAGGGGCAGCGAAATGGCACTTTTGCGACTCCGCTTCCGCCTCCATCCACCCGTCTACGACTAACTTCACCTCCATCTCTGCGTTTGCCGCAGCCGCTGCTTCCGCCTTCGCTACAACTCGTGTGTCTCTGCCACCTTCGTCGCCAACGAGTTTCCGTCCGCCTCCGCTTCCGCCTGCGCTTTCGCCTACGGTCAAGTTACTTCCGCCATCAGATGCATCTGCTGATGCTTTACTTTACTTCCTCCTCTTCCTCCTTCTCCACCATCACCACCTTCACCGTTTGTCGCTAACCACCTCCGTTTCCGCTCTCACCATTCTCTGTCCTACCTACGCTACCTGTCTCGTCGTGGTCTCGTCCACCTTGCACCTCGTGCTTGCACCCGTGCCCCACTTCCGCTTCCGCCACGGCCACAGTCTCTCGTGTCGACCCCCTACGGCCCCCTCGACCCCCTCCTGGGTCCAACCGCAACCCCACAGCCGCCACCTGGGGTTAACGCGCGCGGTGGGCACCGTCTGACGCCCATCCCCGGCACCAGCCCCTCCTGCATTCAACCCATCTCGACCCATCCCCCGCATCCACCCCGCCCACTCAAACACCACCCCCGCGCCCCCATTCAACCAACCCACGCCCCACTCCACGTCTCATCCCTGCTATTCAACCCATCTCGTCCCATCCCCCGCATCCACCCCCCCACTCAAACACCACCCCCGCGCCCCCATTCAACTAACCCACGCCCCGCCCACATCACGTATCTTATGCCAACTCCCTCCCACATTCCACTGCTTAGCTCACCCCACCACACTCCACGTCTCATCCCTGCCATTCAACTCATCTCGTCCCATTCCCCGCATCCTCCCCGCCCAGTCAACACCACCCCCGCGCCCCCGATTGAACCAACCCACGCCCCACCCACATCACGTTCAACACGTATCTTATGCCAACTCCCTCCCACATTCCACCCCTTAGCTCACTCCACCCCACTGCACGTCTCATCCCTGCCCACCTCACGCCCTCCATCTCTCTCATCCCACATCCCACCCCACGTTCCACTCTTACCTACGTTCTTACGCTGCTTACAACCCACTCATCCCAAGCCTTACGCTTCTTCCAACACTACGTCTTGTCCCACGTCTCGCCCCACGTTTTGCACCTTCGCTATACCCCGTCACGTTGCGTCTTCAATCTCACCCAAGCTTCTACAAAGGATTCAGCGCCAGGAGTGAGAGAGGGAGCGAGTCTTGATTTCGAATTGGCTAACTATTCAGACCAGTAGTCCATTAGTGTAGCATTGTATGTCTGATGATGGAATGTTCCAATCTCGTCTGGAACTTGAGATTTGGCACCGACCCACAAGTTCCCGTTCAGGTATTCCCCCAACCAGCCACAGTTCCAATTAGACAAGCTGTAAGCCACCAAGAGATCTGCAGATATGTGTAGTAGTGTAGTGTACGTAGAGTGTTTTTGTAAGGAAAGAAGAGTGAACGAGGATGAGCCAGGAAAGAGTGCGCGATCTGTGATACGGTTTTTTGGAATATTGCTTCGGCATCGCATGGTATTTGTTATGTATTGAAAATAACAGGATAACAATAACAAAGTTGTTTTTTACTCTCCGCCAATCCGACTGACAACAAAACATCAAAAATTCCGTGAGCCAAATAGACTATACCGAAATTCCAAAGCCAAACTTCCAGTCGTGCAGAAGATGTCCAAGTCCACGCCGAGTCACAATATCCAAATACGAAGAAACGAATATCGCACTGCCGGGTCAACACTAACTCCACTATACAACTCGTGAGGCACGCTAATTCACAGTTCACTCAGTTCTGCCGCTCCACCGACGGCTGCCGACTATATAGTCCCGCACGCCGTAGCCTCGCTTCCTAGCAGAGGCTTCGCGCGCCGGCTGCTCGCTCCTGGTTGGCCGGCTCACTCGCTGGTCTGCTGCTCCGCTAAACCTCGCAGACGTCACGCCGCGCCAACTTTCTGGCGCGCGTTTCGATGTGGCGGACACCGCCGCAACAGCATTGATTAGAAAAACCAGGAGACACTACTCAAGGCCAGTAGAATTCTCCTTCACTCTAGAGTAGAATTCGACCCAGCTATCTATCTATCGACAACCCGATCACCGTTGCTAACTCGGGAAGATCTCGTCAAAGATGATAAAGAGGTTACTAATGCAATTCTGCCAAATTTAGACGCTGAGCTGTCGCAACCAGTCGTGCCCTCGAAAGTAATATACGCATGACGCATCATTATTTCTTTAGTTGGGTGCGTGTTTCTAGCGAGTGCTTTGCTGTGAGCCGCAATTATCTGAGCCACTATTACAAAAAATGGTAATACTGCATTACATTCGCGGGCTTGAGAGGAAACTTGCCATCGTCATTACACACAGTACAATTGTTATGTTGCTACATGCCATTGATAATATATATCATTAAAATGCTTAATATTAGTGAATATCGCTACATGAACATGAGGAACGGACACCAACAACGAGCCATTCATTGCATGCTAAAGCGATGACGTTCTCATTATAAAAGGAACTTATGACAACTTTCCTTACCACTTCCGTTCACCTGTCATTAATCGCCTGAGAAACCTTTTTACTTTCCTTTGATGTGTAGATTCAATCTCAAGAGAGTCTAATAGTAATTTAACTACATTATACAAACGTGCAAATAACGCCATTATTGATGATCTCATGAAACATGAATTACATAAGAACTAAGAATTATGCACTTTCAATCTATGCAACAAATATATTTACTATACGCATATGCTTTAACGTGAAATTGCAGCAAGAGACAATCTCCCTCATGGAACACAAAACACGTCACGCAGTATACAATATTCACCTGAAAGAGCACATAACCATTCCCGATATTACCTTTTCAATAAAGGAAAGGTGAATGGCAATAACTGTCGGTACTAGTAACGCTCCTCGCAGAAGCAGTGTTATGTCGCGCGTTCTCGAATCCGTTTATTCCCCTGACAAGGATTCTATTGTGAGGGCGAACGGACAGATGAAACGGGGAGTGGGACGGAACGGGGATATTACCCGCAATAACATCTTCTTCGGGCGGTGTGATTGGGCATTCCGTGTCCAACGGCTAAGGTATCCGCATCCTGTGCGGGGCCTCCGACGGGGCGAGGCTGCATGTCCCGCTCCGGCTCCACACGCCCCCTCCCCTCCCCTCCCCTTCCCTCCCCCCCGGCCGGCGCCACTGCACCGAGGCTCCTTTAACTCCATTTCCATTCGTAATGAGCGGCCGGTTTGATTTCGCCGGCCCGCCCCCTCGGCCGCGCCACCACGCGCCACCCCACACGTTCCACGCCCCCCACACACGCTCCACGCCCCCCCCTACACGCTCCACACCCCTCCCGCTGCGCTGTGTTGGATGCTTCACGCGATGCTGGTCAATACGAACGCATTCCAAAGGCCGACATCAACTCCTCTTTGCTCTGCAGCATTTTTTTTCACAATTTCAGACAGATTTTACGCTGTACTTGGGAAACGAGTCTTAATATTCAAATGGGACTTTTTAGAGTAAATCATGGGTGGAAATTGTTTCGTGATGCAAATTTGCAATCGTCACTCGATCTGTAACGTAGCAAATCAAGTGTCATTATCAACAGCTCAGTACAAATGATTCACGTATACGCACATTATTTTTCAACACAATGCCTGATGACATTAAACAATTAAAATAGAAACACTAGTTTTAGGGTCAAGTAAGATCTCTTCTGATGCAGAACTGTTTCTATGCAATTACAGACTATACCGGACATAAAAAAGGGAAGTAATATTCATTTTAACAATGATTTTTAAAATATTATTACCTTTTGCATCATATAATTAGTTTTATAACTTAATGAATAATCAATTATATAACTTTAGATTGTGAATCAATCATCCTCATCTCGATCAGGTTCAATATTTCGTTCAATTTCTCTGATCCTTTGAGCAAATGCTGATTCTGCCTGGTTTTGCTTCTGAACATAAATGTCACCTCACTATCTGTGCACGTTTTTTTTATTTCAGTTGGACATAGTTTCAAATTCTCGTTCTCCATGTTCTTGCTTCAGTAAATTGATTCATTGGCAAATGGCACTATGATGGAAAATAGCCAAAATCTGTAGCCTTTTTCCTTTGCAAATAGATTTTATTTAACGGGAGGGAATTCTAGAATTAACGAAAATGTGCACAGAACCCCCATAGTTAACATAGTTCGTCACACAAAACAGTTTTCAACTGTTTTATGTGTAATAAGTAAATAAATAAATAAAATAAATTGATTGAAGACTTTGATTACGACTTCGACTTATTGACTACGTCGTATAATATGAACTTATAAAAAACTAGTATATTCTGCTATCTTTTAATAGCAGCGTTTTCAGTGAAACTAATAATTTTGACATTTATGGAGTGTTCTTAAGACTATGTAACACATGTGATGCGTGAATTGACATTAAAAATATCTGTAAGGAACTTTGACTTACTATTAGTGCGATCGTGAAAAAGGATACATTTAAATTTACATTCGGTTCCATGAAATGTTTTTGACTTCAGATTTGATTGAACTGCGCTGTAACGATTGTTTTATTAACATCAACCAATTGTTTGCAGTTCATTTCAAACCATAATTGAAAACTTGTTTCCAATATATGAAAATTCATTGACCGGCACCATCTTAATTTATTATTATTAATTTAAATCAATAGAACTAATTTCGAATATATTATTGGCTTGTACTGTTTTTTTCTTTAAAAGGAATCAAAAAAGCTGATTTCGATAAAGAGAACTGTTCTCAATATGATGAAGGCCCGTATTATCTATAACCGAAGATAAATTATATAGTTGAATAACAACTTGCATTGCAATTTTAAGTCTACTCATAGGTGACATTTATGTTCATTTTATTTGCTTGGAGTGTATTATGCATCCATACAAAGCATTCATAAAATGCCAAAATTGCTATCAACTCTTAACGTTCATCTTTAAAAATAGACTGAACTACTGGCTTGAAAATTCTTCCTAAAGTTAACATTAACCCATTCATCACACATTAGGACGAACATTGCTACTAATTAGTCAAAATTCTTACAAAGCAAACAAATAAAATCTTAAGAAAAATCGACAAAATTGCATGTTTCGTTCCCCTCACTCAAATCTGTTATGAGAATGTTAGACCCACTAGATTTCTTAGACCCCCTCAAACACCGTTAAACCGATTTTACTCTGCTCTAAAGTGTTTACTTGAATTCAATCTTGCCATTACATCAAGTAATCCTCGTGTTATTCACACTCGTCTTCCGAGAGATTTGGACTGCTGTTCATCCACCATTGTGGGAAGACGCGGAAAAAATTTGAACTTTTGCAATTTTCGTTAATAGTGATTTTAACGAAAATAACACTTGTGCAATTTGTAAGTGTTCTTTACGCTATCCGATGACATGACCAAAGACCCTTCAAAAGGATGAATTTTTTAGAAAATTTTGAAAATGTTTATATGGGTTCATGCAAAATATCCAGAAATTCAAAATATCAGTTTTAAACTTGCAGTGCATAGAGTTCGTTCAGATCGATAGGGGAATATGAATTTTAGAGAAAATTGTGGGAACAGTTCAGGCCCAGCGTTTACCAGAGACGGGCAGGCAGGCAGGCAGATTGACAGACGTTCTGCTATCAATCTATTTTCGCTATCAAGGACCAAAAAACGTGAGTTCTTATTACACAATGTGTTAGAGGGAATAAAACCTTGGTCACATAGATATATTACTTCACTAAATTGTCTATTTCGCTAGTCACTAAGTTTAGATGTGTGTACCTGTAACCAATGATGCTTCCCAACTTGCCATGTAAGAAGTAAACGATTAGTTTTAAAAATATTTTGGTAGGTCACTTATAGGTTTCTCACCCTGAAACGATGCTCGTACTAACCATGAAAGTTATTCTACACCTTGTGATTTAATGAATATTGTCGTTTGGCGTGGCATATTTTTATTTTAACTTTGACGAAGTTGTACTACGTGAGGTGTTAACCTTAAATAGTTGCATAAAATTAAATAGTCGCACTACATGATTAGAGTTAATTATAGATATTGCAGTTTGAAATTTTTGAACATAATTTTGACTAATAAAAAAATTATTGAAAATGTTGCTGTAAAACAACTATGTATTTTCAAAAATGTAACACACTGAAAAATATCTTACCCATAGACATCGAAACATCTATATTAAACATATTAAAAATAATTTGACTACATTCATTGTTTATTTTGACAAAATTTTGCATATTTTGGAATGGAAAATTGGTTTATTAATCAATGTGAATTATTAACGTGTCACATTTGCCTAGATTAATTTTTTTGTTTGGGCCGATTATTTTTTGTTTCTGAATGTTTTCTTTTGCAAAACTGACAAGAATATCGTGTGGTCGCAGAGCTAAACCAGAAACACATTGCCACAGCGTTTCCTCAGTGTGTTGAAAAATGTCAATGGTGCAGAATTATTATATTTCTTAAAGCAGGGCGAGTAACGGAGGTTAGGTTTACCTGTACCATATAGCTTTCAGCTTTTACATATTATTATTGTTCCTCGTAAGCTTGAATTAGCTTTCTGTTTAGGTTTTAAATAAAAACAGTTTTTATTATCTTTTGTGGTTATTTAAATTTAATTTTGGTCATGTTATGTGAAATCCTTTAGAAATCTCAGAAAACTGATGGGCAGCCATCACAGAGCGCGCTGAACCGTTACGACAATTGGCGCGCGGGGTGCAGGGATAAAATGTTTAAGTCATTTTTCATTCATTCAGCAAATTTTTGCCACTAGTTAGAATTAATGTGATTGTTTACTCCATCCCATGAGCCCCAATGTGACGTCAGAATACTCTTTTTATATAACAGTAGAGGTTAGGTGGGTTGTAGGTGCTGGCGCGTGGGCGGTTCGGGGCTGCAGAACATAATGGAAATTGATCAAAGGGCGTATGAAGATGATGGTGATGATGATGATGATGTGATGGTGGAGTGATGGTGGTAAATTATGATTGATCGGTTGAAATGAGGCTAGATGAAAGGGACGGACTACGAGAAAATCTGCTGTGAATTAGCTTTGTCCACCGCAAATACCATTCCCATTGGCGGCCGATCGACTACCCCAGGGGTGGAGTTTGCAGGTGACTCCCAGTCACGGGCCGCTTGTCAAATGCAACACGCTCCCGGCGCAGAATGGTGTGTTTGTCACGGAACAACTGAAACATGTTTCCATATTTGAATACGAGATATTTTTATCGTCACGCGCGTTAAACACTGCAAAATTTTGTAATAATTTAGACAATTAAGTATACTCATATTCTCTTACGCTTTGTCTCTCGAAATAGACTTGACTGTTACTATTCATTGCTTCATTTATTCATCGCTTCATAACTCTTCTAGCCTGTATTTACATTGTCCCTACGAATCGAAGAGATAAACGTCACCCTTGCATCGCATCGTTGCAATGGGTTGCGGCATAGGCACATAGGTTGGATAAAGGGTAGATTTTGCCCCAGAAAATATCTAGTTTTCAAATGTTCGTTACCTCTCTGTTGGTGAGCCTTTTGTCCATCATTTAGTTATTAATTGTTAAAATGTTGGGAAGAGATTCTGAAGCTCCAGAAAACGTTTGCAGATGATACGTCTCCCCGACATGTCACATACAGTTCTGACTCTTGACTAAATAATTTAAATCAAATTAAATAAATATCTCAATTTTGCTCCGTGCGGGGCTAACCGTCGAGTGATCGCCCTATATATCCATTCATATAAGAGAACTTATAACTTCTGAACTTTAAATGTGATTGTCTTTCGAAACTCTATGCTTTGTTCAATTTTCTGTCAATGATGGCACTAAGAATAATCTTGTATATTTCCAGAGGATTTTATACATTTATCATAGTACATATTCTGAAACAGATACCAAATATTTCCAGTTTTACAACTCAGTTCTGTTCAAGCAGTCAGAGCTAGATTCATTTTCCGATAAAGGATTAGGGTGAGTAAAGGAGCCCTAAAACTGTCAATAAGGAAATTCAACTTTCGAACTTAATTGAGGCATGTGATGCTGATGTAGTGATCGTTACTGAGTCATGGCTAACTGAAAAATATCAGAATCATAAATTTGCTGAAACGGCTAAAAAATATTTCGGCAGCACAGGGAAACGGGGAGGGCTTAATTTTAGTTAAATCATCTATAAACGCGAACTTAAAATGGAAAAGCATTGAGCATGATATGAGCATAACATAAGTAAAGACAACTTGCAGACAGTAAATATTGTTGCATGTTATAGGCCACCAAATGGTAATTATTACATTCTTGGGAATATCCTCGAATTGACAGCCAAAACGTAAAAATTCTGTTTTATACATTTTTCTTATTAGACCGATAAACATACTTCTGCGATGTTATTCAGGGAATAAATGACCACAATGCCGTAGTTCTTGAAATAAATGCTATTTGCTAGAGAAGTGGTAAAATCGATAATAGAATATGGCAATATCGAAAATCTGACATGAATGGACTGCAAGATTTTCTAAATCTGAACTTTGCGGTTTTCGAAAAGTTAGAAGGTGGATTGGAAGTCATATGGAAGAAATTCAAAGAAATCATTGAGGGAGCTCGGCAATGTTTTGTTCCCTTTAAGTACATAAAAAGAAGTCAGAGCCAGAGTATAACACAAAAATTTACAAGTTAAAAAGAAAAATGAGAAAAAAGTGCAATGTTAGGCATTGCAGCGAGGCACATTTACAGACATTCCGACAAATTATGAAAGAAGTTGAAAACAAAAAGATAACTGCGCAAGAATAATCTCTTAAGTTAATTTTAGATGATAACGAAAACGCTTGGGTAAAGTTTTTTAACTATGTACGACACCGATGAGGTAAACAGGAGGAAACACCCCCTATAAGATGCCATAATGCAGTTATCGTAGATGATGAAGAGAAAGTTAAGCATTTAATAATTATTTATGTTCTTTTTACAAACAAAAAGCTAACCAAAGTATTATCGGGCACAAGAACGTAGATTGTGTATTCAAAATTGATCAAAAACAGAAATTCGTTCACATTTGAAGATAATGAAAAACTGTGAGTCTTGCAATCTGGATGGTATTACAACCGATATGTTAAAGATAGCAGGGGAGACAATAATAGCATATTGGATCATTTTTCAATATATCGATCAAAAATGAATGTGCACTGGATGATTGGAAATCTGCTTTAATAGTGCCAATTTTCAAAAGTGGACAAAATGTGAACAACAAAATTATAGGCCAGTTAGTCTTACGTCTGTACTATGTAAATTGTTTGAAAAATTATCTAATTTGATTGGAAATCATTTGGATAAGGCAGAATGTTTTTTTCGTGGACAGCATGGCTTTAGAAATGGCTTTCCGTGTGAAAGATGATTTCCCTTACTCAAAACTTGCCTGAAATATTTGATTTAGGGGGAAGAGTTGATGTAATAGTTATTGATTTTGCTAAAGCGTTTCATGTAGTGCCCCATGACGTATTGATATTGAAATTCATTGATGCTATAGTTGACAGGCAGATAGTAACATGGATATGTGAATTTCTTTGCGATGGAAATCAAAAAGTTGGAATTAGACAGCATTTATCGCAGAAGGGTAACATTACTTCTGGGGTCCCTCACGGGATTGTCACAGGCCCACTGCTGTTTCTTGTACTTTTACATGATTTATTGCAAAATGTAACATCAAAAATTCGACTCTTTATTCGACGAATATATAGGGAAGTTGCAGAAGAGCTTGATATGATTCAGCTACAGGACGATTTAAATAAAATTTTAAGATTCGACAAGAGCAAATAAAATGACTATAAATAGAAAGAAAAGAAAAGCGATCACATTTTGTAGGATCAGAGCTTTTTTCACACAATACCGTATCATCTAGGTAATGACATAGTTCGTAATAGTAAATATTCTCCTAGATAGTAAGTTGGGATGGAAGAAACAAACTACGTAATGGGTAAAGCTTGGAGGTCTTTGCATTTTGTGATGAGAAATCTTGAAAAATGCAATACAAAATCAAAAGATATGTTTACCTCGCTTGAATACAGAGCTTGAATACAGAGCTAGTTGTTGGGATCCGTACAGAATAGGACGTAAAAAAAGCTTAGAGAAGATACAAGACATAGCGGCAAAATACACAATTCGGATGAATATATCTGCGCATTGGGAATCATTAGAACACCGGAGGAAAAGGGTACGACATTGCGAAGTGTATAAATCTTACATTGGTTGCTCTGCTTTGCAGAAAATTCGGAAAAGGCTACGTAAACCCGATTATTTAAATAGATTTGATCACAAATATAAAATGAGAACTAGATTACAAAGAACAAACGTAAGCAAACATCCTTCGTAAACAGAACAATAATAGATTGGAACAATTTGCCTGCGGCAGTTTTTGAGCCCTTTCCTTGCTCAGCGCGTGTTTTTTTAAGGAAATTAGTCAATAGGGTGAAGACGTGAAGTGAAGGGTGCGCTTATGGGTAGTCTACGGTTAAAAAGTATTGAGCAGTTAATATTTACGTAAAGTGATATGATATGAAGTGAAGTGAAGTGATATCATTTCTTTCTGTTTGTTTCGCTAATCTAAAACTTTATTTTTAGGCTATTCTGGGATGCGTTGGTATTTATTGATTTATGGTAACGAGTGTTTACATGTTAGAAATGTTATAATTATTATAAGTATTGTACATTATTATATTGTGGTGTTAGGTAAAAATAATCATCCATATTGGTCCGTATATGACTATGAGTGAAAAGGTGCAGGATTGTGTGTATGCATGGGTTCCTAGGTCTGTGTATGTATCTATGCGTGTGTTTCTATGTATGTATTGTAACGTTTTGCCCTCGTCCACGTAGGCTGGATGCTTGAGAACGCACCTGCGTCGCCACATGTATGATCTTTCGAAGGATTAAGGAGGCATGCATGTACGGGTTTCCAAATTCTCTAGTCCTTAATACCCTTATTTAAAAACAATATCACTCAATTTAATTATCAAACCCACCCAGAACAATTATCCAAGCAACATCGTACATTATCACGCCTACTGCGCCCTTATCTAATGATAACTTCCTTCCCTCTCTCTCCCTCTCCACCTTTCATTGTTCCGCTCATATGCCCATTTGGCGATCTCAACCAGAATTGTCAGTGGCTGGCGCTGGTAGGCGGCGGGCTCCCATGGAGAGCGCGAGATCAGTGGATCGCCCCACGCAGTGATGTTTCGTTGTAGCCGGGCCCCGCGTTAAGGCGCGTGGGTGTGACGGCCTCACTCGTCCCTCGGCGATGGAGCGGCGTGGCGAGAACGATGCCTCCGGGCAGAAATCATGCGCCTCCCGCTGTCTCGTCTCAATCACAGAGACCGCTCCCACAAATCGTGCCGCACATGTGAGCCACTACTTCGCCCGTGTACTTATTGAAGCTGGTGGCGGCGGACGTCTCGCTCAACTCAACGATCAACACCTGGCGGCATTTAGGCAGCCGTACGGCGGAACTCCGAGGAGCCAAAACAGAAGGTCGGCACGTAATTACGAAAGACCGCGCGACGAAAAGTTTCAAAAGAAGAAGCCCTGTATTTCATAAGAAGACTTGTCTCACACCGTTAGGTGACGCTTCTTGAAGCCGTCTTTCCGAAATGCTCCGTGACTTAAGACTCCTGCGTCACTAATCTTCGCATACCTAATTCCCGACGTCACGGCGCCCCTCCGTGTCTTCGATGTGAACAATAGTTACCTGCACTCCTCGCCGGATTATATCCCTGGCGACACACGCACTTTCACCGTTTCTGCACAATTGGTGAGTTGCGAACTCCCCAGCGTTTTGTAAAGCAAGACGCGATTCAATATTTTTATTATTTATTCTCCGCTGCTGAACGGTTTGTAAATTGTAATAGCGAATGCTACTCTGTGCTTTTACAGTGTAATTGAGTAATACGTATACTATTATATATCTAAATGTTAGTACATATGTATTTTCATTTGAAGTATATGAGTGTAAATGCCATCTGCATGTACTAGTTAACAACAAATATAATTTGTTACTTGTACTGATTTTTTTGTCTATTGTTTTTTACTTGTAATTATATTTGTAATTGTAATTGTACTTTCATGTTTCTGCATTCTGCCACCGGGCAGCATCAGCCCAATTGTAGAATAAAGCTTATTTCAATGATTGATTTGCAGAATAAGTTAAATTTGGCATTTTGAAATTTTGAAATTGAAATTTTAGAATATTACATATCAGTTGAATATCTGAAATCTCACGTCTGTCCTCTTGTTTGTAACGTGGCAGTATTAGACGTATTTTACAAGCTGTAACTGCGATCAAAACACATTTGGTGTCATTCGATTTTATCAACTTCCGGCATGTGTAATTAGCCTACACACGCCAAACTTGGAAAACATTGGGTTACATAAATTACACGATATCCCATTGAGATACTGCTATTTTGGTATCTATAGTTTATAACATACGAAGGACGCGAAATGTACCCTTTAGCCAACTATTTTGAATTTTGGAGTTGAGCATTGCTCCGTGGTTTCTACATAACCATATATCCGTTCAACATTATTGTTTTCCTTATTTCTTCCCTTGCCAGGTTAACACCTGACCGAATTCATTAGTCCTGCTTTGAATTACATGTATTCGCCAAACGTTTAATACGCTGCATTTCAAAACTGAATTTATCACTTCATGCCCAACTTAGTACGTCATCTCGTTTCACAGGTTATTGTCTACATGCCCTCGGGATAGCATTAATGACTAGTTTGTAAATATTTAAAACCAGGTGGTTATCCACAAAGACCACACTGTAATGTGTGAAAAGAGTGTTAACAGTTATGCACTGCATGAGTACAGGAATTGCAATGCAATATTATGTGTGTAGACAGAAGAACATACTGTTATATATTGTTTTCAGTTGAGAGAAGCCGTGCCACTGCAGCTCCCACATGTGTGTCGGACCGAACGGAGTGCGCGATCTGGGTGGGAACACCTTGTGCTTTCGCACTGAGTCTCCTGTAAAGTGGCTTAGCACGTATTTGAACTTTCCATATGGCGTATGACGCTAAAATATACAGTTTGCTCCTGTGCTGATATTAATAAAAAATATATGAAATAACCCATTCGTTTTAAGAATTTATTTTAAATTTCACGTTGAAAATCATTTCTGGAAACAGTTTTGGGAGATACTTGCTATGAAAATAATATTTACATCATTCATTAAATATACTGATTTAAAATGACTGGCAATTATTATAACTGAAGATTTCGAGTTATTCATAATACCCCTGGGTACGCTACCAACGCATCGCAGGGTAAGACGGTTGATGGGGCTGTCATCTAATAGCCTGTCGCCCTAGCCTCTCGTACTAACCCAGAGAAGCAGAGTTACTTCATCCGCCTCGGGTAACTTCCGTTTCCCATGCCTTTGTATTTGCCCTGTTACCCCGGGCATGGGTTGTATTGGGCCGTTTCCCGAAATAGGTTGCGGGCCCTTCAATTACGCAGTTACACACTGTTCTGACATTCTGTCAGAACCCACTATCTCTGGTCTGTTGGTCGACCTGCACCGCCGAAGGCATTAGTTACCACAACCTTTGTACGAGTTGCTCGACACGACAGGGTCCACCGCTTGTAGGTGAGTGTGGAGTTGGGATTGAGAGACTAAGAGAAACTCTCTTGTTGAGTCTCTTATTATCGCGTGAAATTCCCTTCGAACCCGCAAGATTATTAGGAATTCAAGAACGTTAGGAGACAGACTAAATAACATCGCTAATGTAATTATGCTTGAGAAACAGGAAAGATAGGTAAGTTACAGGAAAGGTAGACGCTGCGAAGACAATATATTCTCATTAAAACAACAAATTGAGAAGAGAACATAACTTAGAAACACATTTATTATTCTTTGACTATACCAAAGCTTTTGATAGAGTGATAAGAAAAATGCTGTGGACCGTATTAAAAACAGGAATTCCTCTTCACCTAATAACTGCTATCCAATATCTTTATAAAAACACGTAAATTAAGATTAATCAAAAGTCACCTGTACTAATTAAGCGAGGAATGCGACACGCCCTCATCATGTCTTTTTAATTTTTATATTGACGAAGAAGTTAGACTGTGGAAAAACATAATAAAATGAGGAATAAATATAGACGGGAAGATCTTAAACACCAGTACATGTAGATATTGATTCCAAAAAGTGAAAATTAACTCTAAACTCTTCAAGAAAAACACCCAAAAAACAAAATAAACAGCTTCAACTATACAAATGGAACCCTTAAAAATATTGAAAAATAAAGCAGTACCAGAATCCATAACGAAACCTTTACCAAGTATTGGTCATCCCAATCACACCTACTACTTTGAAACTTGGACCTTACATCAAAAATCGCTTCAAGAATTCAAGCTCCAAAAATTAAATTCCTAAGATCGATTGCTGGATACACCCGGTGAGTTAAAAAAATCAGAAATTAGTTAAAAGTACAAGAGTGAAACACATTAATAAACATCTATATATCAAACTGGTTTTCTCCCTTGGAAAGAATGACTGGAGATAGAATTCCAAAGATGGCCAATTACCACCCTTATGGACGTAGAGACCTTGGCAGACCGAGTAGAAGGTGGAAAGAGCAGCTCAACTCGACTGAAGCCGAACGGACTAGACTAGGTCCGAAGAAGAAGAAGAAGAAGAAGAAGAAGAAATTAGTATATGATATTACAAATTATCATTATTTAAGTAAAGAGGACTTGGCGCTTCGCAATATCGCGAAGTAAAGGACTAGGGGGTTTGAGTTCCACATAAGCCATTGGTGACATTATGGTTCTGGCATATAAGTGTGCAAAGATGTGTTCCAAACCATGTTCCACTTAAAATTATTCATCTACCATTAACCCCGTATTAACCCCGTATGATTGACCTGTACCTCGAGTCACCTGGATAGAATAGGGAGTGTATACTACATGAGTCACCCATATCTATGACACTGACAACAATCAACGGACAGTTTACAACTTTGTTCTCTAATTCCGTATTAGACTTCAAAGACATAATTGAGCCAATGGAATTTGAACCTTCCCTGTCTTCCCCGAGGAAACTTCATTCGCTCCTATGAAGTAAATTTAACTGAATTCCGTGTATCTCCTTGTTATCTTTCGTGAAATTTGCTGGATTATTCCATATGAAGGTAATGGGCATGCAGAATGACGTTATGATAGCGAGGCTGTTTTGTTTTGGGCTTTGGGTTCCCTCCTGCTGGTGACGCTGAGCGCTTGCGTCGCGTCGGGGAATCGGATCATCTGGTGACACCGGGCGGGGCGGGGCGGCCGCTGGCCTGACAAGGGCAATCCCACGCGCGCGCCTGATGTGATGCATCGCGTCGCCCCGCGTGCGCGCGACGGTCGAGAGGGCGAGCGGCCGAAATCCGAGCCCCGAGCGCGACGCGGCCGCCTGCTTTGGTGTCGCATTCACGGGCGCCGCGCTGGATGTGGACCTGCTGGGGCATCGCGAACCACCCCCATGCCACGCCCCCCCCCCCACGGCCAGCACACGCCCCGCACACGCCCCGTACACGCCCCGTACACGCCCCGCACACGCCCCGCACACGCCCCGCACACGCCCCGCACACGCCCCGCACACGCCCCGCACACGCCCCGCACACGCCCGCACACGCCCCGCACACGCCCCGTACACGCCCCGCTCACGCCCCGCACACGCTCCGCATACACCCCGTACACGCCTCGTACACGCCTCGCACACGCCCCGCACACACACGCCTCGCACACGCCTCGCACACGCCTCGCACACGCCTCGCACACGCCTCGCACACGCCTCGCACACGCCTCGCACACGCCTCGCACACGCCTCGCACACGCCTCGCACACGCCTCGCACACGCCTCGCACACGCCTCGCACACGCCTCGCACACGCCTCGCACACACCTCGCACACGCCCCGCACACGCCGCGCACACGCCGCGCACACGCATAGCTTGCTTCTCCATCCTCTTTCGCGTAACCCGGCCCAAAGCTCGCGTATCTCCCGCATACCTCACCCCCGGCTTCTCTTGGTCTCCAGACCCCACCCCGTCCCAGATCCCCCCCGTTCTGTTGTATTTGGCTCCTTTTACTTTCGCCCTTCTTCTACCTTCCATCATCCTCTTCCCACGTTCTCTCACCGTCCTCCAATTCATTTCCTATTTCTCTACGACGTATTTTTGCACTATTTCTTGTGGTTCCATCTTTTAATTTTCCTAAGTCGATCGTATTTTAATTTTCTAGTACCCTTTGTTGATTTTGTAATTTTTCTGTTCTAGTGTTATTCTTTTATTTTTATCGATTCTAGAAATTCTGTTGTTGTCTTTCGGGGAAACTCCGTTGATACCTCCAAAAGCATCTCTCCGAATCCGAGCAGAAAATGAAAACTGATCAACAGACAAATGTGTTTTCGCGACTTAATGCCATCTGTGGTAGTAAAACAATCGTCCGTCTTGAGTATTTCTTAACTAAAACATGGTTTTTGTTAGTGAAATGCAGAGAAATGAGAAAAAAGATGTATCATATTTCATGTGCCCCAAATATATCCTAAGTCTCCTACGCTATTATACGAAGTTCCGTTGCGTTCTTAAATGTAACATAACGTAAGGGTTTAGTATAATTATTTTTCACAATTTTTACTTTCTCTCACTTAAGAATTACATAAGAAAGTTATGTAATCGTGCGCCGGAAAACGGAGAGTTTTCGGGAGAAAACTTATTGCCGGGCCTATAAGTAAATATATAGCAAATTACTTCCTCTAACCCATGATGTAGCCAGAATCCTTGTTTTGTGGGTCCTTGATACAACAACAAAAGAAAAACTTCGTAAGGCCACAAAGTATAAACCCTAGGTTTTGAGAGTTCCAAACGGATATTTTGATTTTTGAAGGTATTTCACACAGTCTCCAAAACTTGTTCAAACTGTTCTCAAAAATCGCACCAAATTTTTGATTAATCTTTGTCCTTGATAGGCTAAAGGACGCTTAAGAGAATGGTGCTCGTCTCAAGTTTGTTAAAATTCCATATTTTTAGAAAATTGCCAGAGTATTTTTTTGCGGGCGTCTTCCTACAACCATACTATTGAAGATAAAGATCTTCCTTAATGAAATCAGTTCTTTAATCAACTTGAAATAGTCTGGTTCAATTTTTCGAAAATATGAGTATTTTTTGTGTAATTTGGCGCTAAATATAGTCAATTTTAATTTTTTAAACGATTTTTTCCAAAACTGCACCTAGTTTTTTCTTTAAATTTTCTCTTGGTTTGAATCAAGGGACGATAAAAAATATGATGCTTGTTCCATTTTCGTCTGTCTCTCTGTTTTGTCGAAAATTGCAAAACGTTTAAATTTGTAAACTACGAAATTGAAGAGATTATCGTCTTAGACAAAGTTTGTAAAAAACGAGCTCTTTATACGAGTTCATGTAAAATTTGTTGAAAAAACTTGCAGATTTCGCGTAATTTGTATTTGAAATTTTTTTAAAGTTCTAAAAAAGTCTCAAAACCCGCTCCATTTTTCTCAAACTTTTTCCATGGATAGAAGAAGAGATGCTTAAAAGAACGTGCGGGCCTTATTTTCGTTGAACTCTCTGTACATTTGAAAATTGCAAATTAAGTGATAATGCGAGAAAATATGCGATGTTGGAGCACCACTTTTTGATTTCATTTTCATTGTTTACTTTTGATTTCTTATGTTGATGTGTTTACAAAAAATAAATACTGGGTAAATGTAATTCAAAAGTATTTTTCAGGACTTGATAAGGGTGGCGACTGCACCCGAATCGTCTACTATGTTTAATTAAAAAGAAAGAATCCACTAATGACAATTTGTTTTGTTTATTTAACCCCTCAAAACCTTAATATTTGTAAGCATCAAAATCGATACTTACAGGTTGTGGAGAGGTTATGTTACGTTTGGTTTGATTTGGTGGTATCGTATACATTGAAGTTAACAACCGATAGAGTGAAACTCGAAATTACACACTTCCTCTCTTTATCACTAACCCTAAAACTTTCCGTCAGCAACGTGATCTGATTTTATTATTACATATCATCTGCTGAACTTTGTCACCGTAACGATATTCACCACCAACCGGAGTCGACTTATGTCGACTTTATCTGGTTGAAGTCCTAAGTTGTTGCTACTTCGAACTTTATCCATCGTGGAATTTTGTGATACACAAGGTGGGTTCTCAGCTGGTATTCTCACTTTGTTCCATTTTGTGTGCCTTTTATTCACCATTGCTTCGTAATTCAATATACATTCTTATTCATACTCCACCTATGACAATAAGGCTCTAGAATCATTTAAAAAATACCATTTACACACAGTCCCACGCACTCAAGTGACATAAGTGCCAGCTGCATTAGACTTCTCATTGGGCAAGTAGAAAACAAAAGAAAATTAGTAAATGGAATAATTGAAAGTTAGTGGTATGTGTTGTTGATATGTAATTGGTCAGGGATATTTTATAATCTTTGCATTATTAATAATTTCAGTAAACTGAAAATGTATAAAAAAATATATAGGGGTACGTATTTGTAAGGGTTTTATACGCTTTAGAATAATACTATTCTTCCTAGATATTTTGATATTTACAACTAATCTTCCATTTGAAATGCGATTAACGTTTCAGGGGACTCTCGGAACACTACAATGCTCGGGGTGTTTTGCTTTGTTAGGCGAGGACAACGCGCAAAGCTTTCGAACCAGTGCATAGAATTTACTTTCTCCCCATTTTATCTTAAACGCTTGAGTTTAGTGTCGATAATCTGATAGTTCATTACTCTTCTCAGAAATATTTATTCTATACACTAGTGTAGTGCTCGTACCGGTAAATACGCGTATAGTTTTTTCCGTGATCCTTAATTTTGAATGCTTTAAGAGATATTCGACGCCAAGTTTATGATCAGTTTCTGGCGCCTTTAATTGACATTCACAAAAACGATGAATCGTAGGCACACGATGGGAGGAGCACTTAAAAGTTTCCAGTAACAGAATTTGGTATCTGAATGAATATAACTTCCAATTTTTCCACGTTTCATGCGACGAAGGCCCAATAAACAATCATATTTTGTGTTTTGTGTGAAATCTCTGTATTAACTTCAGATGTTCTTTGTATTTCTTGCACGATTTTATTTTTATAGTTTTATTAGGATCTCATAGATTCATATTTATATTAGCATATCTTCTATTTTCATCCAGGATAGGCGAATTGCTTAGAGAACATTTAAGGCGTATCGGTAACACATTTTCAATTTGTAAAGCAACTAGATCTATTAAACTCATAAAAGTCAGGAAATATCTCAGTATCATACTTGAAGTGTAGTATCCAATCAAAAGGCAAGAATTCATAAAACGATTTTTATTCAAGACCAGGTACAATTGCTGAAGTTTCGTATCACCAGAAGAATGTACCAAAAGCGAAGCCGTGTTATCGTAGTCCAGAAGAAGTCCCAAAATCACCCGAGTCGTCAAATATCCACAAGAGAGTTCCACTTTCGTTGCACAGGTCGTCGTCGAAGCTGATCTCCACTCTTCCCTCACCGAGTCACTTGCCAGGATTCAATCACTAACACCGTCGCTCGCTATCTGCCCTGGCGTCGGGTCGGAGTCCTCTTATAGCCCGCTAGGGCTAGCGGCCCGCCGACTAGCTGCGGAATAGGGGCGGTGGCGAGTCCCTACCCGCTTGCTCGGGCGTGACAGCCGCGCGCGGACAGTCCAGGCTGGCTCGCACCGGTCGCCTTCCTCTCCTGCCAGGGGCGGTAACGCCCCGCTGGCGTCACTCGGCGGCGGCTCCTTCAAATGCGTGCGGGCGGTCACGACATGAAGAAAAGGAGTAATTGCCTGAAGAACAACAGTTTTCCAATCGAACTTCGAAAATACTAAATATTTCTTAAAATGTAATACTGAACTGAGGGGTTTCAGATAGTGTGCTGAAGGTAGACAAACACTTAGATCCACAGGTAAATGGTTTTGGCTCTCAAAACAATCCCTTTGGAGACTATTATACTCACTGCCACCACTGAAAGGTTAACTACTAAATGTCATGAAAATAGCTGCTAAAACCAACGAAAGAACATTGAGTTGAATCTCATTGAATAGCAGTTCTAATTTATTGGCTGGTGGAAAAAGATGAATAACATTTTGGGTACAGCGTCGTGTTGGAACAAAAATATAGATGTCTGTTTACGACGACTTGATGTGCGAATACTAATGGTAACATTTCTAATGATGTGAAAATAATTTCAGCTAAAGATATTATTTTTAAAACTTCCATGCTTCTCAATCAAAATGTGTGATGTGGAAAACTTTGAAAGAAAAGTATGTATATCCAGTAAAGCACTGAATACGAAGAGAAACTACAACAGGCATTACAAGTCTTTCAAAATAGTTTTAATAAAATTACATCGTTTTACCTTTCTTTAAACGTATCGTTAATTTTACACCCAATTTTCTTCCACGTATTTCCGTTTCGTTGCTACCGATCTTTTTCATTACAACAATAAAATTCTTGAGTGTTGTAACACTTTCAAAAACTAAGTTCTTTTTGAAATGATTCTGAGCTATACCTACCTAGTATCGCTTCCTCTCTCATTTACTTATACATTAGAAATGAGAAATTTGATGGACGTTATACATGTGATGACGAAGAATAAATGTAACTATGTAAGTATTCCAATATATTCAGGCGGAGACTTACACTTTTTCTAGGTAGATCATATTTTAAATCTACTAGCACATTAAGTACAGAACTAAAAACGTGAAATTTCATTTCAGCACTACGTTCTTTTTTTTTATATTTTCACTGAAGTGTTCTATACGGACGCGAACTCGTGGGCAGACGTCCATTTCATTTCCTTTGTATAATGGCACCTTGCGCTATCTGCTTCGATTGATTGTGTGTGCCAGGGTTTGCGGCGTGGGCGAAGGGGCGGGAGGGGGAGGGGGCGGTCGATGCTAACGGGCCCCTCGTGCAACTCCGATCGACGCAAGCCGCGCGGCCCTCGCACGCACTCGCTCTCGCACGCTCGCACGCTCTCACGCTCCCGCGTTCGTCGGCTCCAGGCCCCGGGTGTCGAAGAGAGCCGCCATGCTCCTGGATGAACAGAAGAAGCCACTCGCTAAATCGTAGGTATTTATCGGAATGAAAATTCCAAATGAAATCGAAACAAAGACAAAACGAGACGTTTATTTGATTGATTTTTTCGTGTTTCCGGGCGCGTCAACTGCTTTGGTTATTAGTCCCATTAGTTTAGTGCATGTGTTTTCTCGGGAGATGGCAGCGATCTTCCCCCGCTAGATAGCGAGATCCGGCGCAGACCTACCGTCGGCTAGTGGGGATTCCCCCTAACCAGGACTCTCCCACCAGCGGGGCACCGCCCCAGCCGGGACATGCTCTAAGCTCCCGGCCGGTCTCCCGGAATATGTGGATGTGAAGTGCATGTTAGTGTAAGTGTGTGTGTGTGTGTGTGTGTGTGTGTGTGTGTGTGTGTGTGTGTGTGTGTGTAAGGGGAGAGGATAGGACAAGGAAGGGGAAGGACAGATCGCGCGCGGTCCGTGGTCCGTTTGATAGGGTACTGCTCCGGCATTCACCTGGTGCTGATCGGAGAAACCACGGAAAACTACCGATCAGAGCAGCCGGCCGCTAGAATTCTCCTTCAGACAGCGACTGAATTCGACTAAGCTGAAAGGCTAGTGTCGAAAGTCCTGCCGCCGTCAGGACTCGAACCAGAGGCGCTGCAGACACTTCAGTTGATGCACTGAGCTACTGCTCCGGGTAAAACGAGATGGTGTTCTCCTCAGTTTAAGCTAATCGTTATCGTTCTAAATGTCAACAAAACAGTTGAAGACCGAATGAGACAGCATGTGTAATTGAGAGATCGTAACTAAAGCTTTGTAACCCGACAAGCCTTTGGCTTGAGTGCCGCCGTTAAGAGTTTCGTCCTAAGCTGACCCGTTGGCGCCGGTCCGCGCCCGACTTACAGGAGCGTCCACTGTGTTAGTTGATCATATCGTGGCTTCTCCGATCAATGCCAAGCTATTCCCGCCCACCTTAAAACAGCGGGGCAGCAACTGCGCACAGTCTCTCCATCCCTTCCTTCGGACCAGGCCATGCTCTCATGCCCCATATCAGACCAATCCTGAAGACTATTTCCAAAGACTCCGAATGTATTTTGGGTAGGAATTGTCGGGCAAATACGCTGAAGGGCTTCTGGGGGAAAATTTATGAGAACTCTTTCAAATAGTGTTCGTTACATGTCGGATTCCACTCCCCAAACCACGATATGGTATAATAAGATAAGGACCGATGACTGTTTTCTATCGTTGATAAAAAGCGTGCTTTAGCTAGATAGGGTCACGCCGTTCAGACCTGCATCTATCAGATTGAAGACGAAGAAATGCTCGCAGATTTTGCTGTAGAGAAAAGAGCAAGCGCACGAGACCGTCGTGTACCACCCAGAAGCGACGCCACTTGGGCCCTTCTGAACGCGTTTTCGTCTCGCGGAGCACGAACTACGCACGTTTTCGTCTCTCGGGTCACGTGACCTACAAATGACTCTAGAAACATATTGTTTTATGGTATCATCTCATACCGTGGTACCGAACACCCAAACAATTCAAAGAAGAATTAAAGGGATCTTGTAAGCTGATTTGGTCAAAAAATTCGATTTTCGTTTTTTTGCATGAATATGAATGGGTGGAGTCTGCTCTGTCAGAATATGTATTGATTTTCAACGAAAACAGTTCATATGTGGTCTAAATATATATTTATATCCCCTCTTGCGCTGGCCAGTCAGTGACGGTCATGCCTACTTTTGCGTGTGCAAGAGTTTCTCTACAGTTTTTTTCGAGAAAAATTTTTCTTCATGATTGAAGAAAGTTCCTTTTTGTTGAGGTTCGTATTTCTGTGGAGAAGTTAGTTTGCAGTTACTTTCACTTGTTTCGTATTAGTAAACAAGACAAACAACATGTTATGTATTTGTTTGTAACCGGTTTATTGTTTTACACATTTGATCGTTGTCAGCGAATATGGAAGCCAAAAGGAATTTTAAAAAAGTAAATAGGTGGGCCAGGAAGGAAGAATAAACCTCTGATTATCTCAGTTAACAACAAAAACATTCTAAATGAATTTGTACGGTTACAAAAAAACACCGCGCAGTACAAAGCCTAGCTGCGATAAAAGTGCATCAAAAATGAAACTTTACGGGAGTAGTTATCAGTACAATCATTGGTTTTTGATACTGCAAATATAAATATTGAGTGAGAAAGAATATGAGGATATAATACAGAGTGCGAAAAGAGGAAAAAAGAAAACAAGAAGAATTTGAAAACAGTGATGAACCTTAATATGGTGCTGGGATGTATTGAAGTACTGTAGAAACTTTGATAGCCATTTTCAGAAAATTTACTTTTTAATTTTATGTCCCATTTTCTCATAAACTATTAAAGTTACAGATATACAATATTTACCTGAAAATATATGGCAATTACTGTGCTGATTCACATTTTTTAGTAACATAACATTCTTATTTGCAATGCTCTTCATAAACAAGTATTTCAAAATGTATGTAATTTTTTTAAATATTGAAAATTAGAAAAAAATTATACTTCAATTCAATTAAAACAGCTAAAACATAACGATTTATGTAACTTAACGCAAAGAAAAACTCTGAAAAAATTCATTCTTGTACTACTTGAATTTTTTTTAAAAGAAAGGTCATTAACTTGTCCGTATTCATTTACATTCACTGAATGTTTTGTTAATCAACGCTGCATTATAATAAACTATTTTTAATCAATTATAATTAAGTTGTTTTACCAATACTAATATCAGTTTCATATTTTTATTCGCGGAAGAAAAGTTGAAATCAACATTTATAGTTGAAAACTCCTTTTAATTAAAGCAACGTATGTTTTGTTTGGTCATTGGACAAATTATAGTTCACGAATAACTCATTTAAGAACATTGAACACAGAACAAAAACATTCACATTTGAAATCAAATGGACGAACGGGGAAATTACCCTTAATGGAATCCATTGTAAAATTTCTTAAAGTGAGTTGCTATGCTGTAATTTAAAGTTTTAAAGTGCTTTTGTGTGTAAACTCATGCACATTAGAAAATACGGGAATAAGGCAAGACATATATATGTATGTATATTCAGAGAGAGAGAGAGTAGAAATGTTAAATATCCTACGTTTTCATCCAATCCACAAATTGTCCTCTACGGGAAGCCAATAATAGTCACAAATAGTCTATATACGAGTAGACTGCCTGTAAACACGTGACACGATTCCTAACACTAGGGGGCCCTCCACTGCAGCGTGTGGGCCAAGCAGACGGATTCTAGCTCTCTGCGGGGGGTGGGGTGGAAAGGGGTGGCGGGGAGGGGTCGGAAGAGGGGGCGCAACTGGTGCGGGGACCTTCATTAGCAGGTGCCCTGGAACAGGAGCCTCACGTGGGCCCAGAGATAAGCGCGCTGCGGTGGCGCGTCGCAGGCGGATGCGGAGGGGCGAGATGACGGCCGGGAAGAGGCGAGGCCGGCGCCGCGCCGCCGTAAGATGACGGAAGCAGCGGGCGAAGACGGCACTCGGCCCCTCCCCGTTCCACCCACCCCATCACACTCCAACCCAACGCCTCTCCCCGCCCCGGCCCGGCCCGCATGCCGCCCGCCTGCGGCGCTCGTGACGGATAGCAGTAACTGCAGCGCCGGCGCCGGGCCGCCTGTCCCCCACCCTCGCTTTCGTCGCGCCACCCTCACCTTCGCCTCCGCCTCCGCCCAGCGGCACAACTGCCCCGCCCCCGCCCCGCCCCCGTTCTTCCCCGCACGGCCCTGGGGCATACCCGCCCCTGGAGCCTGCCACCCGACCGTGCGGCCTCAGCAACTTATCAGTGGAGAATTAATGAGCTAATTATCTCGTTAACATAAATTCCAGAGCCCGAACATTTGACGACGCTAACGGGCCCGGTGTCCGCTCGCCGCACCGCCGCCGCCACCGCCACCGCCACCGCCGCCGCCGCCGCCGCCGCCCGCGCACCGACCGTCGGCGCGAGCGTTGCGTTGCACAAAGCCCATTTATTCCAGCCACCAAATCTCTCTGTCTTCGCCAACTCGGGCCCGGCCGCCCAAGTTCGTGCGCTGGCAACACGACGCTTATTATGGCGCGTGATCAATGACACTTGGCCGCCGCCCCGCCGATTCCTCCGCCTCCTGCCCCCGCCCCGCCCCCACCCGCCGCTCTGAGCTTCCGCTCGTGTAATCACCAGAAGACCGCGGCCACTCTTCACAGCGGGCGGGCGACGCGGAGGCGAAGGGGGGTGGGGCCAGGGGCGGCGCGGGGCCACGACGATCGGTCCTGGTCCCCGGCCCTCCCGCCCCGCCCCGCCCGCCACTCCATTATGCGCGCCCGGGGCGATTCCGGATTGATGGTTGGAGGTGATGGAGGCCTCGACGGCGGGGGGCGTGGCGTAATCACACTCGATCACGGCCCAAGGAGCGGTGCAAAGTGCAGCCTTGGAGGGCGCAGGCGCGATGCAATTTGCATCGCAGACGGGGGTTGGGAAGGGGATGGGAAGAGGGAGGTGACGGGGGCTCCGCTGCCCGACTACAATCGCGCCATCCCTGCAACTTGCTTGAAAATATTATTATTATTATTATTATTATTATTATTATTATTATTATTATTATTATTATTATTATTATTATTATTATTATTATTACTAATTATTATTATTACTATTATTATTATTACTATTATTACTATTATTATTATTATTATTATTAATTTTATTGTTATTAGAGTTGATATGTTATGATTACGAGGCGGTTATGAAGACCTAAAACATCACCAAAAACGATCAATCAAATGCTCTTAAAATGCCCTAAAACCAAATAAAAATGACGTCAAAATCCTATCAAAACCAGTTCGGATGAACAACTCAAGCTGTTGGATACCTTTTTGATATAATCTTGGTTTCTTCCATTCGTTCGTGTGAACTCAGCTTGCAAACTTTTAGTGTTCTTTACCAGGAAATCTGTCTTTAGTTATCTCGAAATCGGCCCAACCGGCAATGGCGCTGATATACCTCACAAAAATTACATACTAACAACATCTGTCAAAACAATTTCTGAGCTAAAAAATAGAATAGGCTACTGAGTAATTCTTGAACATTTGTTGCATTTCGTAAATATCATTCGAAGCAAGTACCATTAAAAATGACATTAAAATCGATGAATCAGCAAGAATTGCTTTAAAAATGACTGAAATAAAAAAAGACCTATTATTAGAAATTGGCTCAAGAAGCAAAACAATGACCTATAAAGATGGGTCATTTCCGTTTGTCATAACACAAAATGAATTTCTTTACTAAACGGCATTATTCTAAAATGAAAAGAAAAGACATTTCATTAAAATCCGCTACCTAGTTATGATAGTGTGTATGTTATGATTATTTTCATTACTATAATTTACAATATTTATTTTTATAAATATTTATTTTTATTTGTCAACGATTATTATTAATAGATAACAATTATAGTGGTAAGGATTGTTTATAAACTCATTGGGGCTTTGTCTTTAGAAGATTTCAACTGATATTCATCTCTACCGATGGTTTTATTGAACATCACCAATGTGCCATAGGTGGTATTTCGCATCTTTCTCTTATGTTCTCTTCCACATTGCTATCAATATCAATATCACATTACCATTATCAATATTAATATCATATGTATCAATATCATTATCAATGTATGGCTATCAATATCAATATCATAATATCAAATGTTCTTCCAGAAGATGTCCTATTCCGTTCGTTTCTTTTCCTTTTTAATATAATTATCAAATCAAGCACACACTGCTACTTACTTTGCCATTCGTTGTGTTGCCTTGTCTTGTTTGTTTAATTACAGCCTTGAAAATGGGTTTACATACAGTCGAAACGTTGCCAGTAAAAATACCATAATCCGTTTTCATTACTGCACCGAAACCCAAAAACATTGCACATCATAATTCAAGAACTGCATACAGTGAAAAAAATCAGAAGCAATATTCACCTTTATTGATTGCAAATTTTCTTTAAAAAATCGAAATATAATAACCATCAACTTACAATTTTTTATTCTACGTGAAATTATATTTCAGCAGCTAAACATCAAATCAAAAGCATCCGAAATTATTCATTATTCTTTAATTTGACAGTATATGAATCTCGATGTACCATGAACAACAAAACTGAAAAAATGTATATTCAAACCGAATTGGAAAGTACTTTTTTACAATCTAAATATTTTGGAAGAGAAGACGTAGAGTCTTCATGTTTGTGTGCTTTATTGAAAAGAATCACGTTACTGCGACAAGTAAATGTTTAGTTTGACCAGCTGCCTATCAAGGCATTTCGAGTTAAATTGTTCTGGGCAACTGTTTCAATGACTCGTAAGATAACGAAATATAAAAGACAAGTGGCAGTTGTTGGGAACGAAGTCTCTATGTAATAGAGTATAGTGAAGCCTCAAGCTATTTATTCCAATAAATTGCCTCGAAATCGGTAAGCGTCTTACATGTCTGAGATTGGTCGTAAGAACCTTTTGTGTTCTACCTCCTCAGCAGCCTAATTGGACACGTTTGTGCTTATTACTCGTGTCTCTTCAATCCCTAAAGAGCTTTTAGCATCCTGCTCAATATAAGCCCACCTGCTCCTGCCAGTTATTAATTTCAAGGAATTCCGTCTTAAGAAGTTGATCGCCTTAGGCTCTGCGAGTCGGCAGCCATGCCTCCCCTCCCCCTGCGTTCGCACAACCCTTCGGCCCTCGCCAACGCTGCCATCACCCTGGCAGCCAAGCGTCGCACCTCGCAACTTCATTGTTTTCATTTCCCAATGGTTTACCAATATTGAAACTGCAGTTGCGGATCTACTAGATACAATAACAGCCTAAGTAAAGTTACGCTTTTGAGAAAAATCGGAAGTCAAATGTACAGAGTTGAATATTAAATATTACTTTATTCATCATAGATTCCTTTTTAAAAAAAATGACCTGGCAAGATGAAACTTTTGCGCAAGGGCGTCGCGCACGGAGTTGAATCTTGGACGATTCTGAGCCCTAGAAGCATTGTTTGTGAAACAGAACGTTTTCTACGTAGCAGAAATGCTACGGTTTTCGCAAAAGGGCTCATGCGTTAACAGTGTATGTTGACTTACGCTATTATTGTTTCTAGGTCCTCAATTGTTAGCTTAGAAAGCAGGATACAAGTTGATCTTCTCTCTCTCGTTTTTCAGTTGTCTCGAGGTCATTTTCCTCTAGGGTTGAGAGAAGAAACTCGTCCGACAGGACGAGCTTCTTCTTCTCCGAATTCCATGTTTAATTTCATTTCTTTCTCATCTCCTTCATTTTCTCTAATTTCTCTTCTTTTGCCTTCTCGCACTCCCTCGTCCTTTATCATGCTGCCCATTTTCTTATCTCTTGTTCCTCTTCCCTTCCTCCCTTTCTCTTGTTTATTTTCTGTGTTTTATCATCATTTTTCTCTCCACTTTTTCTTCTCTCTCCTCTTCTCTGTAACCTCTCCCCCTTACGTCCCGTTCCTTCCTATCTCTCCACTCATTTTTCGTGTTCATTATATTTTAATTTTCTCTCTGTTCACTTGGTTTTTTCCTCTCTCTTCCTCACTCAGACTATCTACCTATACTTATAATTTAAAAAATATATTTTTAAAATAAGTGGATTGAAGTTCGCATCTTCAAAATGATCCATAATTATTCATTACACGACATTAAACACATTCCCCGATCGTTTTGACTGTAAATAATTATTACATATCGCAACCAAACATAATTTCCTTTTATGAAACAACATAAATAACATTTCAGACTTTACTCGTAGTTGCATGAGGTCTTTGAAAATTCCCAGACAGTTCATACGAACTGTAAACTTTGTCTTTACATTGCATTGTTTGTTTCGCCACAATTTTAAGAACGAAGTGTCTGAAACTGGCGAAATATCAGAAACCTTTAAAACACGAATTTATTAATAAAATATTGTGGCATTTTGTTTCTTTTGTTGTTTTTTTACTAGAAGGAAACCACCATAATTTTTAATTCCCACAAGCAGATCATTTTTGATGTATGATTGATTGTGAAAATTAAAATTAGAAGCTTAATTGTAGGCTTAATATAAGAAGTATGAAGACAGATGTCGAAATGACAAATACAAAACATATTAGATATACGTGTATGTAATGAATTCCATGGAAAATGCCAGACATGAACACGTGGCTACTAAGAAAACAGCATGCGACGTTCGGTCCACTGGTATGATTTTTAAAATTGTTCCCGTTCTCCGCTGAACATCGCAGAAATATTTTTATAATTCCAGATGTATCCTAATTCGCCAAACACACGCAGGTGAATCATCTTGAATTTTTCTGCTGTATCAAGTATATCAGTTTGAATTTCGCTACTCTGTCTTTAGTAAATTCCCACAATTCTGTTAAAAGAAATGGGAACACACATGCTTTAAAAGAGCCTCCTTGCCTTCAAAGTATCTTTTCATCATGCTGTCAAAGGCTTTTGTATGTCTTGGAAAATGTCTTCACCACAATTTTCAATTTCCTGGAAGTGCACTGTTTCTCTCATCCATATCTGCCGGCACAAAACATGCAGTCCAGAAAAACAAGTATTTAAGTACTTCTGAGTATCTTTAAGTTGAACTCAAGAAAAGAGATCTGTTATCTTGCTACGTTTTCAATATCACTATTTTTTAGTGTAAATGAATTAGGTATGTATGAATTACATGATAGAAACAATTATTTTCGAGGGACACCTTCCCAATAACTACTTTTAAATTACTTGTTATTTGTACCCTCTCCCTCAGAAAAAATGTCGTTCAAAATTCTATCTTCCACACCGCGCCGACAAACTTGGACACCCCTCGGCCTGAGGGAGGGCAGGGGGAGGGACGCGTTGACCAATCGCTAGCAGGTAGAACCACAGTTGTCTGTGATTGGTGCAACATCCCAAGGGGCAGAAAGAACGCTGTCTCAGGGGGAGGGGGCTAGTTCGTTTACGTACGAGACGGAAATATCGTCATATTTCCCTGCCGAAGGAGATAATTTGCCTGCGCGTACGCCACGACGAAAAAAATATTTCTAAGCGGGGTTTTCCGTCCAGAATGATTGTCTATAGACCAGTAAATATTTATCATTTTAGCAACAATTATTCTAACTTTTAGTAATCGATTTGTAACTCCTGACAAACTTCTATTTTGAGATATTCATTTCAGGCACAATTTGCGGAGCCTTCCCGGCCGTTCTAACGCATATTTCGAATTTGTTTATAAAATTATAAATTGTTGCAAAATTGTTAATTCGCTGTTTTTGGTTCTGGGACATCGGGAGACTCTCCCCACTTTAGATTTGCAAAATTTGGAAATTGTTTATAAATTTGCAATTGTTGCAAATTTTTTATTGTCTAATCTGAATGGCGTTTAAATGTGATGCAAAATTCCGGAATCCGTTCGGTGCTATTATATCTCGTTCTCGAGATATATGTAATTGTTTATAAGAAATTAACATCTTAGTAGACCCCATTTGTTTGCGCTTAATTCATTCGCGCTAGCAGAATAGCGTGGGATGGGCATACTGAAAAAACAGTTCTCCAATGCCGCGCTTTTGCCTGCCACATACGCTTAAAATGCACTTGCTTGTAAACAAATTCTGTGGTCAATTTAATTATGCTAAATTCGTATTTTTACGGCGAGTATGAGCATAACTTATATTTGGTTTTTATATTCTCTTTTAAGTCCTACAATTTGCAAGTCGATATGTTTATCAAATAGGAAAGAAATTGATTATAAAAAAAATATTTTTCAAGGTGCATTACGCCCAAACAATTGTTTCTGTTTTTCTATCAAAGGGATGTTGAGCAACCGAATAACTGTATTATTAATTTTTTTTAAGTCCCCTGTTAACACCGAGAGTCAGAAACTATTTGTTCCTCTTGTTTAACCATTACCATTAAAAAATAGGGAAACATATTGCTTAGCTGTTTGCTATAAACTGCACTGGATTGAATGAAGGTAGTGTTAAGGTTTTCAAATACAGAAATATTCAATTTTGTGTTTTGAAAGATCACATGAGTAGAATCACACATGACAATATTTACACAAGTATAGAAATTTCTAAATAAACGTATATAAACTTTAAGTTAATATTTTCAATTCAATTTATCATTCCTTTCTAAAACTGTTAATTTGATGATTTCATTGTATAATATTCAAATCAGAGCTTTATGTGCTAAATCTACGCATTGTTAATACATATTTTTAAACAACATTAATATATTTAATATACATTTAAAAGGTTTTTAGATTGGCGAACGTTTCAATGAAATTTCATGAATTCCTAAATGCTTGAAAATAAATACTTGTAAAATTAAATAATTGTAGCGTGTAAAAATATAACAAACTCACGTATTTGGTAAAACGAGTTGATATTACTAAAAGAAAGCAAAACAGATGTTATAACAATTCAAAGAGATTTAGCGTTTGTTTACAGTTTAGTAAATATCAATGCACTACCATTTCTCAGTGAAAATACATAGAACGAACTTGGTGGTCAAGTGATATGACCTTCCCAACACAGACTACATTTCAGTATCGTCAGAGTTCGAAGGTGGTTTGTTGGCCGCCATTCTACGAATCTATCAAAACCTTGAATTTTGCACGACCATCTGTACAGGGAGAACGTAGCGGTTTATTAAACGGAAACGGGTCATTCGAGGTATCTAATGTGCACTCTTTGAAAACATTTAACCATTATAAACTATCCCTAAGAAAAATATCAAATAAACAATGTTAAAGGTCACCAGCTTAACATTGCCTTTACTATTTGAATGTTTTCAACATCCCCAAAACCAACAGAAAACCCATGTTTTTACAGGTTATTATAAAACCAATTCAATAAATATAAGCATTTATTCACGTTATTATTTTTAAAACACTCAAATATCTACGATGTTATTTGATTCATGTCTTCATCGAAGATCTGAGATTAAAAAACTGATAAGCAGAGAAAATTAAAGTAATTTTGAGTGATTGATGAAGTTGAATGATCAAACGAAAAACAATGTTTCTTGCTTCATATAATGCTATCGTGTTTAACAGACATGTAATTACATGTGATACCTATATTTAAACATCCAAACTAATGAAAATTTTCAAAATTAAAATCATCAATAAAACGTTGATTCATCAGCAAGGATTATATTATTAAATACTTTTTGAGATTCATGTGCTCCTGTGTGAATAACGTAGTAAACGTGATTCGTATGATCCAGTTTCTCAGAATAATACAAAACCTGCTAGACACATACACTAAACATAATAGTTGTCAAATAGTTATTTACGACATGAGTATCATAAGATATCTTATTACAATACGAATTTGGAGAATTATCAAACAAGACTCTTTAGCCGAAATTGTTAACCAATTGAATATTGTAATATAATGTTACCATTTGAATATCATAGAAAGTAAGACGCAATTTGTCAAAATTCATGTGAACTATAATTTTTCTTTAAATTTTACTCCTTATCCTGCGAAAGATGTGTGACAGTACTTATGTTAACAGTTATACTGCCATGGGTTTAATTAATTAGTTTTCAGTACGCAAATTATTGTTTTTGGTTTTAAAGAAGCATGGATATACAGAGTATCGGGGAAGGAAACGTCGAAAGTTTGAAAAAAGCTGTTTAAACAATTTTAATCATACTTTGTCTAATAAACTACATAGATATTTTGAATGGCTGAGCTGCAATAAACGCGCAAATGTTGGTTTCAAAATATGATTTCTACGCAAAACTTTGCATTCTAGAATCATGTAAACAGACCAGAAACATGTAACATGTTTATTATTAACAATATAAATTAATATATAAGTTCAGAAAAAAATTAACCGAGAAATAAAAAAGCAGTCGAACGGTGAAAATTGGGTGCTTTTTTATTTCTAGGTTAATTTTTCCTTCTGATCAAATGTATTCATTTATTTTGTTAATCATAAACAATTTAGATATTAATGAAGTGTTTATATGCTTCTACAACGCAAATAGTTGCCTAGAAAACATATATCCGAACCAACTTTTGAATGTTTATTGCGGCTTAGCCATTTGGAATATCCGTGTAGTTTATTAGGCAAAATAAGCTTAAAATTGTCTTAACAGCTATTTTTCGAAGATTCGACATTTCTTCCCCGAATATCCTGTATATAAAAGGCTTGATTTCTGTTGGTACGCGACGGAACGGCGTTCCGGTTCTTTGGAAATAATTATGAAATTATATTATATAATAGCTATTGCTATTATATTAATAATTAATTTGAGGCGCGTTTCGGGGCCTAAGATTTTAAAAATATAGGATATATGTATCATAATAACTCTGATGACGACACTGTTCTCAGTTACGTCAAGTTTTAATTTAGAGAATCAAAGTGAATAGTCTAAGTTTACTCACCTAAATAAAGTTTATCTTACTATACATACTATTTAGAAAGTGTTTTATGTTCAAAACAAGTGTTGCCTCAACAGCATATATATTTTCACGTATTATTCGTAATTGCTATGCAATATTCAATACGGACTATGTGAACCTGCAAAAAAGAAACAAAAAAAAAGACCTACTGCAGCAGGAAATATTTTCTACCCGTCGGGATTCGAACTCGGGTTTTTAAAGTTAACTCACCTGTCACGGTTCCCCCTCACCACCAGGTACACGACAAGACCACCTCCTTTCCGATGCGAAAAGAAAGTGAAGCATTTGCAGTTAAAAAAAAAACAAAAAACAGGGTGTTCAATTTATCTTAATACAAGATCTATTTTTAAAAAGAGATTTCATTAAACAAAAATCTCTAGCGTTCATATTGTTTTTCGACAATGTTATAATGATCAGTCGGGGCTAATATTATACAGTAGAAAATTGTGGTTAATGTATTACACTTTCAGAGTTGTTATTTATTTATGTCCAAAAACAACAAGAAAATGACAAATGATAGGAAATATATTCTATTATAATGACCATATAGCGAACACTCAGAATGTAACAATATTTGGGAGGAAAAAAATCAAAACTAAAATGCCTAATTTTTCCAGTCAAAAACTTTACCACCGTGATATAAATCTTTTGATGTTACTTCGTTATTTTTTATGACACGATATTTTTGAAAATAGGTTATCATTAAGAAAGAATTAATATTCTTTTCTGCGTTAAAATAATGCAATAATATTAATCGTGTCATGATATATACAGCCTCAAATTTGTGGGGCTAATATGATACAACTTAAGAGGCTAATGTAATACGGGTGTCGGGGCTATTTTGATACACTAAAAATTAACACGCAGACAACTGGAAGGGATTTTTTTATGTTTAATATTACATCAAAGGCGCTAAAATTCCGATTTGATGTTGATAAACTATCCAAGTGTTTATCTGAGAAAGAAAGACCAGGCGACAATTCATATAGATTTCCTCGTTCTCCTCCCTACCCAGTACATGGTGATTCACTTATGATTATCAATTGGCGGATGCTTCTGCTGTTTCAGTGCAGTTACTGATTTTTCACTGGAATCACAAGGAACCAGGCCTACAATAGGAGCTAACACCATCCCTTCAACTCCAGATATCAACTGTTCTCATCCAGTACTTTTGAGATAATACTGTTGGAAAAAAATTAAAAAACCAGTAGCCCTCCAAAGAATAAGGAAGCGGGTAGACCCAATAGCAGTAATCATTACTAGTGAAGAGTGGATCATTACTAGGAAAGAGTGGAGTGTTTAATTTACATTAATTTAATATCTCTTTTTAAAAAGAGATTTCATGAAACAAAAATCTCTAGCGTTAATATTTCTTTTCGACAATGTTAATAGGTATTTGTTTGCAATTTTCGAAAATTCAGATCGTTCGCCCAAAATTGAACGTACGCCACTTTTAAACATCTTGTGCTTCGAGGAATAGATTTACAGAAAAATTGGAGCTCTTTTGAGGAAATTATGTAAATATGATGGGGTTTGGTGTAAAGTACCTTCATAATTAAAAGATTCCTTTCAAATTCGAAGATTCGTAATATTAGTCAGATCGTTCAAGGAATATCCATTTTGGTGAAAATCGTGTTTACTTTAGGCTCTAGAATTACTCACACGAAGACGGATTCACAAAGAGGTTTTTTGGAAAATCACTTTTTCGGGTTCAAAAAATAAGTGTTTTGACAGCCTTGTGTATAGAAAATAAAAGAACAATACCAACAATCCACTTTTTTCGAACTAGCTACTTACAAAACGTGTTTTCTGTGAAAATTTCGACACTTCCTCCTACAGCATTACGTAACTCTCTTTACACGTGGAGGTAAAAATATTCCAGCGTTACTGGGATTTGAACTCGGATCCCTGTGGTCCGTAGGTCTGGCTCGACCGCACTGAGCTATCACAGATATTTCTCAACACGCTGTCCAAGCACAGTTATTACGAAAAGAATAGTTACGTGATATTCATTGCACTTAGATTTTTTATTAGAGGAATGTTCTACATGTGTCAAAGGTATCAAATTCGTAATAAGAATTCAAACGATTACAACCCACGCAACTACATAGCTCATTTTACTTAGAAATATTTTCAACCAGAAGCCGTGGTCTTTAGAACCCTCTGTGGAAGTCGTTCCCGGTCTTATCTTTCGGCGACTATGGCCAAGGTTGAATTACGTCACAGATGAAAGTTGCGATAACGCTAGAGCTCAACACGGGCGCGCATGAAGACGTTCTGAAGCCAGAATCGCAATAGGGGCATATTTATACGTGATTCTTAAAGACATTAACACACTAAAATAAGTAATGGCGCCTCAAAACACATGCTTTATGTGATATTTATAATGGATACGAATGATTATAACTATACAATTAACCGCAAAATTGTTTCTACCCGCAAAAATTATTCGCCGTGGATGAGATTCGATCTTACGTGCCTAAGCTTCTCCAACAGTGCGCTTACCTGCTATACCACAGAAACTCTTATAACTTTTGTCTCTCACAAAGATGATTTTAAACTGTCATGTATCACAGATTTGACTAAAAAAGAACGTGCGGCGTTTAGACGCTTGTATTAACTACAGACGGACAGACAGACGCCAACATGAGATCTACACCATTCTCTTAAACGTTCTTGAGATTATGGAAAAAAAATTATTCAAAACCGATGACGCCGCTTTTGAGAAAATTTTGAAAATATCTCTGGGGCTTTATGTAAAGTACCTCCCAAAATTAAAATATCGGTTTCGAATTAATGGGAGCGTTATATCAACAAGATCGATTGGGTATTATCAATTATGGACAAAATCGGTTGAACAATTTAACCCCTAGCGTTGTTCGCAGACGGAAGACTGATAGACAAACGTTTTGCCGTCATTCAATTTTTCCGTAACAACGATCCACAAAACATGAATTCTGGCTACACAACGCGTTAAATGATTCCCCCCCTAAATTTAGCAAATAAATTTATTCACTTTTTCGTTACCAGGATGGGACGGATTTTCTGCCGAAAATTCGCCGTATTCTGGTGCACGATTACAATACCTTTTCTTCTTACGACAGTAAGTGCGAGAAAGTAAACATCAATAAAAACATTTAATCCTTTTTTCCACTTCCATTTCCGTCTTCCTAAAGACCTAATAAAATAGCCTGTCCAACATAAAATGTATTAACCCCTATGTTATTTTTCCTAGTTTACCAATCCCCGTCTCAGTACGGGGGAGTGGAGGCAAAACTAGGAGAAGAAAAATCCTACACCACTTACACCTGGCTGTAGAGTCCCAACTGGGACAGGCAGCTGAAGAGAGCATCAACCTCAGAAGCGTCGGCAATGAGCGCAACAATGGATGCTGTGGGCAGCAACAATTGACGCTGCCAAAATTGGACACATATTTGCTTATCAGTTCCTGTTAAAATTGTTTTGTTTTTCAGTTAGCATTACTGTTATCAAATGTTCTTATAAGTCTTGTTTATGGACCACTAATTCGTGTTTCGAATACATAAAATTTTTTTGCCCGATCTCAAGATATTCTAAAAGTATTCTTAAATATTATATTTTCTTTTAAATGATGACCTACAAGTACAATCAAACAAATCATAATTAGTCTCTTCATAAATAATTAAGAAATTAAACAGTTATAGATGCCCCGGAAAGCAGTAAGCCCACTAAAACATTTCATTTTCGCTGCGAACTCTATTTCAAAATCTATATTAATTTGTTACTTTAGTTATTGAAAAAGGTAAAATAATTTGGAAAGTAAATGAATGAATACTATTATAAATACGTATTACCTAATGCATATCTGCGTATATATATACTTCTCGACTTTAAACTTGATTACATTTTATTGAACGTAGAGATATTCTAACATTAACGTTACGTAAATAAAGGCCGGTATTACACTGTAAAAGATCTTTGTCAAAGATATTTCATAAAAGAAATATGACAGTGTAATAGCCAATATTTTATAAAAGATTTCTTTTAGAAAATTGCTTGGATAAAATGTAGTCTCCGGCTTCCAAGTTTTATCATATTTGGTAACATGGCGTCCGATATAGGGGTATTGCTTCAACCAAAGTCATAATTGCGTAGTGCGAGTAATTAGAATGTTTATATAATACTGTCCATCCGAACTACAAAAGTAAAACCAAACGAATTAACGTTTGTAGGACACATTTTCCCGGGAAGTGGAAAATATGGTGTTTGGAAAATGCCCAGTTCAGGAAGATAATTTTTTAAACTTCCCTATCAGAGGACTGAATTTCGAAAGAAGGAAGAACGACAAAGAAAATTGAATGTTTCCTCATCCATCCTCAAATAATTCTTCATTTCGAAGGTCTTTAATCAATGCTTCACAATGTGCGACCCATAACCTCACCATGGCTTTGTTCTAAAGCCTCACCATCAAACGTTTTCTTATTTACCTTTTGCTACATTAGCATTAAACATAGATTAGTTATAATAAAACATAAAGTAGCAAAACACAACTATTTGTGCGTAATTGATTGTAAATCGCGAGCAAACCTACATAAAATTTGGACGAAATGTCATCTCTCAAATTTCCTTGTCAAAGTTTTCTCATCAAAGTTCAAAGACTGCCACAAAGTTCTTTATCAAAGATATGTCATATAACTTTTATAGTGTAATACCGGCCAAAGCCGCCGCATGTTATATCTTTCCCATTCGTCGCCAACAATGAACTTCTCGGAAACACATCTCAAATACCCATAGTTGAATATTATAACAACAAAATATCAAATTTTTGTAATAAATGTTCCTTCAAAATTCCGGTATTTTCTGTTTTTCTTTCATGTTATATTTAAATACTATTATTAAGAAAGAAAACCTCATTGAGATAATTTCAATTAAATCAATGCAACTCGAAGAGCAAACGCTCGTGCGATTTGAAGAATAAACGCTAGTTTCTTTCTGTACTCAGAATTCGTCTTGTATATGAGTTAGGGCAAGGGGATACCAAAATTTAAGAAAACGTTCACAGAATACATTTCTCCGCACAGCACATTACACACAATTTTTAACTGTTTTTGACATTAAATGAAAAATACAGCGTCGTAATAGCGCCTTGTCCGTCCCGACAATCATCAGAATTCAAAAGAAATTCAGAATGACAGTTCGTCAAACGAAGCGGGGGAAATTCAAATTTGCTATTTCAAAAATTGTAAAATTATCTAAAGTACTTATATTTTTAAACAATTGTACGTGATCTTTATTAAAGGACTGATTATTTGAAAGGAATATTTGAAGATCTGTTTTTGATGAACACATTTCATTAAGGAAACAAACTATCTTCAATACTTAAGTTGTAGGAAAACGGGGAAAAAAATTGTTTTCTTGCATTTTTGGAAAAATTCAGTATATGAACGAAAATCATCTCCACCATCGTCTTATAGCGTCCATTACGCTATCCGGCAATAAAATTTAACCAGAAAAGTTCATGCCATTTTTTAATTTTTGAAAATGTTTCAGGGGCTTCTTGTAGAGTACCATCCAAAAATAAAATATGGATTTGAAATTCAGGAGGGCTCGACATCAGCCGGATCGCTTGCGGAATATCAACTTTGGAGAAAATTGCCTGAACAAATTAGCCGCTAGCATTGTTCACAGAAGAAAATACGTTTTACAATTAATCTTTTTTTTTTTTTTGTATTTACTACCCACCAAACCTGGCTTCTGGCTACACCACATGCTAAAGGGATTTTATTCTATATTTATCAACTGAATTTATCCAATTTTTTTTACACCAGGACCCGGAAATTACAGTTTTTTGTGTCGAAAATTAGCCGATTTCCTCCGTAGAATTACGTAACTTTTTACTTTCTCGTATACGCACATACATACGGAGCAATATACGTAGTATAGAGAAAGTTATGTATTGCTCCGCGAAAAAAACGGCGAATTTTCGGCAGAAAAAATGTATTGCCGGGCCCTGAAAACAAAGGAGTGGATAAATCCAGTTACTAAATTAAGAGAAAAAATCTCTAACACGTGATGTAACCATAATTCCTGTTTTGTGGGTCTTTGATACCAAAACATCAATTGAAAGCAAAACGTCAGTCTGTCTGCGTCTGTCCGTCTCTCCGTCCATCTGTGAACACTACTAGCGCCTAAACAAATCGTACGATCTTTTCCATATTGAAGAATCCCTTGTCGTTGTGACTCTAGTTGAAACTTTGAGATTTTAAAAATCATTCTTGAAAATTTGAGGGTACATTACATGAAGCCGTCGGTCATTTTCCAAACTTCCTCAAAAACGACCCCGAATTGTTTCTTTAAATTTCTTCTAAGAATAGAGTAAAATACACTTATAAAGGCGACATACGTCCTATGTCCACGGTAAACTCTTAATTTTCGAAAATTAGAAAAGTTTGAATTTTTTCGGCGTTTTCCTACAACTCTAAAATTGAACACAGATTTTTCCTTCAAATGAAATTTGTTGTTCATAAATAATTCTTTCAATAAGGTCATATAATTTTTTTTGAAAATCACAGACAGACAGACGAACAGACACAAGAACAGACACATCAACAGACACACGAACGTACAGGCTTTTCGTCGTCGTTCGATTTTTCTGTATCAAAGACCCACAAAACATATGTTTCGGGCAACACGAGTTAAAGGATTTTTTTCTACATTTCACAACATTAGTTAACCCTTTTTACGTTACCAGGACCCGGCATTAACAGTTTCCCCATAGATTCTAACAATAAAATTCGAATGTTGTTGAAATAATGCCTTTATTATGATTTTCCTATAGATTTGTGAAGAATACCAAGTAAAGAACAGAAGATTACTTTCTTATTATATTTCATTTCATATTGTTAATAAATCTCTTTTTAAGATTTACTGAGTATTTCACCTTTGGAATTGATTGAAAATTTTCGTTGAAAAGAAAGAATGAAAAACAATTTTTTTCTTCCTTTCTGGTAATTATGTGGTAAGAAGAAAAAGTATTGTATTCATGCGCCGGGAGACGGGGATTTTTCGACAAAAACGGCTAAATTCCGATCACTGGTCACGACAAAACTAGATAAATTTTATTCTTGTATATAGCGCATTACGTCAATACGTTTGTAGACAGAATTCATGTTTTGTGGGTTCATGTAACTAAAAAATCAATTTACGACAAAACGTCTGTTTGTCCGTCTGTAGTTAACACAGGCATCTAAACGCCGCACGTTCTATTTTAGTCAAATCTGTGATACATGACAGTTTAAAATCATCTTTGTGAGAGACAAAAGTTATAAGAGTTTCTGTGGTATAGCAGGTAAGCGCACTGTTGGAGAAGCTTAGGCGCGTAAGATCGAATCTCATCCACGGCGAATAATTTTTGCGGGTAGAAACAATTTTGCGGTTAATTGTATAGTTATAATCATTCGTATCCATTATAAATATCACATAAAGCATGTGTTTTGAGGCGCCATTACTTATTTTAGTGTGTTAATGTCTTTAAGAATCACGTATAAATATGCCCCTATTGCGATTCTGGCTTCAGAACGTCTTCATGCGCGCCCGTGTTGAGCTCTAGCGTTATCGCAACTTTCATCTGTGACGTAATTCAACCTTGGCCATAGTCGCCGAAAGATAAGACCGGGAACGACTTCCACAGAGGGTTCTAAAGACCACGGCTTCTGGTTGAAAATATTTCTAAGTAAAATGAGCTATGTAGTTGCGTGGGTTGTAATCGTTTGAATTATTATTGCGAATTTGATACCTTTGACACATGTAGAACATTCCTCTAATAAAAAATCTAAGTGCAATGAATATCACGTAACTATTCTTTTCGTAATAACTGTGCTTGGACAGCGTGTTGAGAAATATCTGTGATAGCTCAGTGCGGTCGAGCCAGACCTACGGACCACAGGGATCCGAGTTCAAATCCCAGTAACGCTGGAATATTTTTACATCCACGTGTAAAGAGAGTTACGTAATGCTGTAGGAGGAAGTGTCGAAATTTTCACAGAAAACACGTTTTGTAAGTAGCTAGTTCGAAAAAAGTGGATTGTTGGTATTGTTCTTTTATTTTCTATACACAAGGCTGTCAAAACGCTTGTTTTTTGAACCCGAAAAAGTGATTTTCCAAAAAACCTCTTTGTGAATCCGTCTTCGTGTGAGTAATTCTAGAGCCTAAAGTAAACACGATTTTCACCAAAGTAGATATTCCTTGAACGATCTGACTAATATTACCAATCTTCGAAATTGAAACGAATCTTTTAATTTTGAAGGTACTTTACACCAAACCCCATCATATTTACATAATTTTCTCAAAAAGAGCTCCAATTTTTCTGTAAATCTATTCCTCGAAGCACAAGATGTTTAAAAGTGGCGTACGTTCAATTTTGGGCGAACGATCTGAATTTTCGAAAATTGCAAACAAATACCTATTAACATTGTCGAAAAGAAATATTAACGCTAGAGATTTTTGTTTCATGAAATCTCTTTTTAAAAAGAGATATTAAATTAATGTAAATTAAACACTCCACTCTTTCCTAGTAATGATCCACTCTTCACTAGTAATGATTACTGCTATTGGGTCTAACCGCTTCCTTATTCTTTGGAGGGCTACTGTTTTTTTTAATTTTTTTCCAACAGTATTATCTCAAAAGTACTGGATGAGAACAGTTGATATCTGGAGTTGAAGGGATGGTGTTAGCTCCTATTGTAGGCCTGGTTCCTTGTGATTCCAGTGAAAAATCAGTAACTGCACTGAAACAGCAGAAGCATCCGCCAATTGATAATCATAAGTGAATCACCATGTACTGGGTAGGGAGGAGAACGAGGAAATCTATATGAATTGTCGCCTGGTCTTTCTTTCTCAGATAAACACTTGGATAGTTTATCAACATCAAATCGGAATTTTAGCGCCTTTGATGTAATATTAAACATAAAAAATCCCTTCCAGTTGTCTGCGTGTTAATTTTTAGTGTATCAAAATAGCCCCGACACCCGTATTACATTAGCCTCTTAAGTTGTATCATATTGGCCCCACAAATTTGAGGCTGTATATATCATGACACGATTAATATTATTGCATTATTTTAACGCAGAAAAGAATATTCATTCTTTCTTAATGATAATCTATTTTCAAAAATATCGTGTCATAAAAAATAACGAAGTAACATCAAAAGATTTATATCACGGTGGTAAAGTTTTTGACTGGAAAAATTAGGCATTTTAGTTTTGATTTTTTCCTCCCAAATATTGTTACATTCTGAGTGTTTGCTATATGGTCATTATAATAGAATATATTTCCTATCATTTGTCATTTTCTTGTTGTTTTTGGACATAAATAAATAACAACTCTGAAAGTGTAATACATTAACCACAATTTTCTACTGTATAATATTAGCCCCGACTGATCATTATAACATTGTCGAAAAACAATATGAACGCTAGAGATTTTTGTTTAATGAAATCTCTTTTTAAAAATAGATCTTGTATTAAGATAAATTGAACACCCTGTTTTTTGTTTTTTTTTTAACTGCAAATGCTTCACTTTCTTTTCGCATCGGAAAGGAGGTGGTCTTGTCGTGTACCTGGTGGTGAGGGGGAACCGTGACAGGTGAGTTAACTTTAAAAACCCGAGTTCGAATCCCGACGGGTAGAAAATATTTCCTGCTGCAGTAGGTCTTTTTTTTTGTTTCTTTTTTGCAGGTTCACATAGTCCGTATTGAATATTGCATAGCAATTACGAATAATACGTGAAAATATATGCTGTTGAGGCAACACTTGTTTTGAACATAAAACACTTTCTAAATAGTATGTATAGTAAGATAAACTTTATTTAGGTGAGTAAACTTAGACTATTCACTTTGATTCTCTAAATTAAAACTTGACGTAACTGAGAACAGTGTCGTCATCAGAGTTATTATGATACATATATCCTATATTTTTAAAATCTTAGGCCCCGAAACGCGCCTCAAATTAATTATTAATATAATAGCAATAGCTATTTATATATAATATAATTTCATAATTATTTTCAAAGAACCGGAACGCCGTTCCGTCGCGTACCAACAGAAATCAAGCCTTTTATATACAGGATATTCGGGGAAGAAATGTCGAATCTTCGAAAAATAGCTGTTAAGACAATTTTAAGCTTATTTTGCCTAATAAACTACACGGATATTCCAAATGGCTAAGCCGCAATAAACATTCAAAAGTTGGTTCGGATATATGTTTTCTAGGCAACTATTTGCGTTGTAGAAGCATATAAACACTTCATTAATATCTAAATTGTTTATGATTAACAAAATAAATGAATACATTTGATCAGAAGGAAAAATTAACCTAGAAATAAAAAAGCACCCAATTTTCACCGTTCGACTGCTTTTTTATTTCTCGGTTAATTTTTTTCTGAACTTATATATTAATTTATATTGTTAATAATAAACATGTTACATGTTTCTGGTCTGTTTACATGATTCTAGAATGCAAAGTTTTGCGTAAAAATCATATTTTCAAACCAACATTTGCGTGTTTATTGCAGCTCAGTTATTCAAAATATCTATGTAGTTTATTAGACAAAGTATGATTAAAATTGTTTAAACAGCTTTTTTCAAACTTTCGACGTTTCCTTCCCCGATACTCTGTATATCCATGCTTCTTTAAAACCAAAAACAATAGTTTGCGTACTGAAAACTAATTAATTAAACCCATGGCAGTATAACTGTTAACATAAGTACTGTCACACATCTTTCGCAGGATAAGGAGTAAAATTTAAAGAAAAATTATAGTTCACATGAATTTTGACAAATTGCGTCTTACTTTCTATGATACTCAAATGGTAACATTATATTACAATATTCAATTGGTTAACAATTTCGGCTAAAGAGTCTTGTTTGATAATTCTCCAAATTCGTATTGTAATAAGATATCTTATGATACTCATGTCGTAAATAACTATTTGACAACTATTATGTTTAGTGTATGTGTCTAGCAGGTTTTGCATTATTCTGAGCAATACGAATCACGTTTACCACGTTATTCACACAGGAG